>VWZL01001321.1:190592-216515 GCA_013396915.1 Stercorarius parasiticus | reverse complement strand
CCTCCAAGCCCCTACCTAGGACCTCCCCCACGCAGGAATCGCCAGGGATCTCCCCACCCCTGCATGGGTGCCACCTCCCCCACGCAGGCATCCCGCTGCCCAGACTTCCATGCACAGGGATCCCCCCACTCACGCATGGGGAGCCCCCCGCACTCCCTAATTAACCCCCCCAGTGCCATCCAACTCCCGCCTCATCCTTCTCCACCTCCCTTCCAGAAGCTGGCGGGCAGGTGTGGGGACCCCACCACCTCCCCCAGGACATGAAGGATACACTGCACGACAAGAAACAGGGGTTGTTGCCCCTAAATTTCCCTTAATTGCCTTAAAACTGCCCGGATCTGCAGCGTGGAGTGTCCCCAGTCTGCGACTGGGGGGAGCTTAGCTGGATTTTTCAGCTCTGACTTCTTAAAGCTCTGACTTTTTCTTCCCTCTGACATGGACCCTTCCCGAAGTGCTAGCAGGGCAAATTTCTTTCACCTCAGTTTGCGCATGAGATCAGCGGCCGGCCACGGATCTGCGGGTGCCCACAGGGGTGGAAAGTGATGCTCTGTCACACAGTTCCCTGGGGAAACCACACAGCACAAGAAGGCACGAAGGGCACCCGTCCGTCCGGTTCCATCACTGGGGGACTGACATTAACTCTCAGCTTCCCAGAGTCACAAACATTGATGGGAAAAAGCAAACTCCTGCGCGCAAGAAAATTCAACCTTTTTTTGGCAGCAGGAGCAGTGACAAGGACAGCTGAGCCAGCGGCGGCTGCACGTCAGTGCCAGCGCCCATCAGGACCAGCATCCCCAGGACCCTGCAACGGGGAAGCAGTTGGAAAAAGGGAGTTATCCCAGCGAAGTGGGGAGGTTGGCATCACCCCAGGGCTTTTCACGCACCCTCCCGGCATTTCTACAGCCTCCTGGTGTCTCAGAGCACCAGAGCTCAGAGCCAACCATTTATTTGTCCCAAAGCACCTTTGAGAGATCAACCGCTCCGCAGCGTTCGGTATCAAAGATGGATTTGCATTGAGCTGCGCTAAGGGCTCATTGTCACCCTCTTCGCCAGCCGTGTGTGTCACCCTGCTCCAGCCTGCCACCGCCTTTCCAAACTCTCCGGAGCAAACAAAGGCAGCGGAGAAAGGCGGGTGCTGGTGGGAGCTGTGTCTTGCATGCCAGGCTGAGCGAGCTCAGAGGCAAGGCCAGGGTTGTGCAGGAGGTGGCCACTTTGGACACGGGGACCGGCCATCAGCTGGCGAGGCAGTGTTTTGCTGCTTCATCCTGGAGCTTCCCTGGCTCAGCATCTCCCAGCCAGTGACTCCGCTCTTTCAGGAGCGCTGCTGAGAGCAGCACGTGAGCTGGCCGAAGGCAGCATCCGCATCCTGCGCTTGCAAAGCGCAAATTTAAGGCCAAATCTTGCTTACATCAATCACTGAGGTAGCTGCAGTGGTTGTGGCGGGGCTCGGCAACAGCACATTTTGCCGATGTTTAATTGGTTTTTGTCCACAGCAGAGTTTTCCAGCTGGCATCAGAACCAAATTGCTGTTTCCCAAGAGTGGGAGCAGATTTGCCACCCCACAGATAGGGGATGGGGGGGTCCTGCCAACGGGGAGAGAAAACCTGGGGCCGACAGCCAGGGAAGGAGGGACAGGGCTGCCCCTCCTGCCGGGAGCTGAGCAGGAACGGAAGAGCAGAGCGTGGAAATCCAGAAGATTTTTCTTTTCCTCTACTTCCCAGGACTCGGAGGCAATTTCCCCGCGTGCTCAGAAGGGGTGTCAGCCGAGAACACATCGCTGAGAACAACCAGCTCAGAAATTTGCAGTCCTTCAAAATTTGCCGCGAAACCCCAGCATAAGGCGTGATATAAGGACCTGAAAACGCTTTTAAATCATCTGTTGTGTACCGCTGCCCAACACGTAAGGCAATAAACCATCGAGATTACGTGGACTGAGAAACCCGGTGGAAAAACTCACCGCTGTGCAGCGCAGCCAGCCG
Organism: Stercorarius parasiticus; assembly: GCA_013396915.1. Taxonomy (NCBI): domain Eukaryota; kingdom Metazoa; phylum Chordata; class Aves; order Charadriiformes; family Stercorariidae; genus Stercorarius; species Stercorarius parasiticus. The sequence continues at coordinate 214,536 of VWZL01001321.1, read as the reverse complement.
GGCTAATGATGCTGAATATGCCCGACTGCGGGGAGAAAATAATGCAAACAGGCACCGAAATCCCAGTCGCATTAGGCAGCCACTCACGGGGAAAAAAAGAAAAGGTTTTAAAATGCCGCAGGAGCCCCCGAGTCATTAGTTTTGTCAGGAATTTTGCTTTCTCAGATGGCAGGGAAAAAGCCTTCAGATGTGTGGATTGAGAGAAGACCCGAGAGAAAGGCAAGCGCTAGGCACTTAGCGGCGCTGAGAGTCGTGGAAGCTGATTATTGTTAATTTAGCATTTTGTATAAGAACGCGAGAGATGCTTATCAATGCCAGAAAGAAACGCCCTGCAGGTTTCAACACCTCACTGATTCCAGCTAGGAAAAAAACAGTGACCCAAATGCCGGATTTTCTCTCTGTCTCTCTTTACTTGCCTTCCATTTTTTATAGTATTTACAAGCATGAATCCTTAAAATTGGTAGGAAATGGAAATTAATAGATATCACACGCATGTGCAAAAAAGGTTTCAACTGCTGCTAAAGGTTGTCACAAAAACGACTACAATTTTCTTCTCGGAGTAGTAAACTAGGAGTAGTGCCACTGCGGAAACTTGAGCTACCTGGAAAAAAGACGTTTGATTCAAACCAAATGTAAGGGAATAAAAATACATCTGTCGTAAGCAGCATCCGTCAGCAGAAACGATGCTGGAAACTCTTGCGAGAAGAATAAAAGCTCATAATAAAAAACCAGTGACCTAAACCATGACGTGGTATGTGACCAGTATAAAAATCCATCAGGCTAATCCGAGTTTCCACATAATCCATGTGCTGTCACAACGTATGTATGTTTTTAATTAAGCTGAGATGATCACGGTCACATTTTGTACTGCTGAAAATCCAGCTAATAAAGTGGATTGTTGGAAGATGTTTCAGAGCTCACTGGAAAAAAAAATAAAAATGTGGATTTATAAACCACACTCACCTTCCAGTTCTGGGTTTCAGCATTATAACAGAGCACTGAAAAGTACAGTATTTAGTTGTCCTCGCCTATATGATAAGCTAATAAATAAGGGGTTTAAGACTCTGCTGTTCAATTCTACCACGTTCAAAAGAAGACCAAATAAGAGCAGCACAATTAAAGACACCCAGACAACCCAGCGCCCGTCCCAGTGACTGACGTTTCCAGAGCGACCAGACTGAAATCATGGTTTCTGACAGTTTCCCTTCGGGCTCTTCAGTCCTCACCTCCAAGCACAGGCCTGGGACTGTTTGCAATGAAAAATGGAAATCCCATGGGAAATCCCAGGGGGAAACCCCTTCCCTCCCCTCCCCAGGCTGCTGTCCCGTACCAGACACCCGAGCCACACACATGCCCGCTCCCAAAACGCTGCGGTTTATACCCAAAGCAGCAGCAGCACCTAAATCCTTGCAATATCAGGGCCTACCAGTGGTCTGAGTAATCCCTCCTCATTTTCAAGTCACTAATTATTCTTCCGCCTGTATCGCAAGGCTTTCATGATATTTTCCTCCAAAAGAGTTCAACCTTGAGCGAAAAGCAACAGCTTTCGCTGGAAGAGCTCGCTGTAAAGGAAAACTTATTCGCTGTGACTCCGGAGGGTCACCGGGTCTGGGCCACAGGGGTGGAATTTGATTTCTAATCTGGAGATTTCAAGCCTTCAGTATCAGATAGAGCTAAAGGGATCACAGGGAAGCTGGGCAGAAAAGCAGCTTTCCGAGCAGCACAATAATAACCGTGCTTCGAATTCACAGCAGAAGTACTGTTTCAAAGCAAGTTTCAAATATTCTTTCTTTTTTTTTGGTAACATTCTAGAGCCAGATGATTTTTTTAAGAGGTGGGTATCATGAATCAAAGCAAATGAAGGAATGACACAGAAAATGCCTTGTCTCCTGTAAAACCCTCCCTGTGTGGTATCACAGCGGCAGTTTAAATCCTTTTCACCATTCATAGCACCCAGTTGTTATTTATATACTTTTTTTTTTCCCTTTGCAAAAAAAAAAACCATTTGCAACACCAGCGCAATGCCCCTGCTGAGCACAGACCTGCGACTGGCCTCAAAATGGGGAGCAAAAAGATACAATATGCAGTGAGATGGGGGGAAAAAAAAGGAATGGGAAGTCGGACAGACCTTCTGCTCCAAGGGCTCTGTCAGCAGGAGGATAAGGTATCCCACGGCCGAGGCAGCCGGCAAGGCCAACTCCGTACGTTTTCCCCCCGCAGCCGGGGAAGGACATTGATGGAGCTCTGCGAGGCATCACGGGAACGGCGTGTGTCAGGCTGTGGCAAACTCCTAAGGAAACAAGCAGCCTGTCTGGGTAAATCAAAGAGCACAGGAGCCATCCCAGCTGTTCACGCCACCGCAGAGTAAGTTCATTAAAGTATCTTGTCTGCGGCTGCACAAGGGATGCGGCCGCCTGCCTGCTCTAACGAGTGTCACACCAGAGGGGATCTTTGTTCTCCGGTCCCCAGTTTGCCACCACTGGTGGTGACAGGCACCTGCGTCCCAAGGGTGTCTGGAGACTTGGAAACGTTTGCAAATCCTTGGGTCCGAGGAGAGACATCCTGCGAACAGCGTAAGGATCGCCGGTGCCCCAGGAGATCCATCGACAATTCCCAGCGGTGTCACAAACTCCCCATACATGCCTCTGCAAGGTGCTATTTTAGCCCCTCGTACTTAAAAACGAGCCAATATTCTTCTCTTCACCTATATATCCGATTTTTTGTAGATAGCGACATGCATCTCCCTAATGAACCTACCATCTGCCCGCGTTGTATCCAGCCTGGTAAGACATCTCAGGGTTTCTATCACACCACTCGGAAGGCCGGCAGGACAGAAAGGGTTAACAACCAGCTCAGATTCTCTAGGGGAAACAGAAAAAGAAGCCAATTCAACTGATTTTACCCAAAGGGACAAAAGGAGGTTTAGGAGGTCCTTTATAAAACATCACAGAGAAAAGCGTTATTGTCCTACAGGGAAAAACATACCCATTAACAAATTAGGTGAGAGTGGAGTGAGATGTCAGAGGTCTGAACCAGCTGCATTCCTCAACGCCTTTAAACTGTCTGTCCTCACACACTTCATTTATTTTCCACAGCAGCTTTGCCCACGCCGATTTGGGAGTAAAGGGGACTGTAAACGTACCTGGGGATAAATGTGAGCATTTTTAATGTTAATGGGTAAAACCCGATGGATCTGAGCAACGCGGTTTGGGTTTCAGGTCCAACCTAGGACTGTCCCAAACATGCCCATCTGGGCTCCTCGTTTTCCTCAAAGCATCTCCGAGCAAACCTTAGCAACCTTACCTGAGCCCGGTCAAATGGCCCGAGCGGAAACAGAGCTCAGGGGAGCTACTCTGGTGTTTACGAGTTGGGTAAATGCCCATGGAAGGGAGGCCAAAGCAATCCCAGCATTTAATTATTTCTGACGAGTCGCAGATAAGCGAACTGAAGAAAAGAAAAATGAGGAAAAAAAAAAAAGACACCTTCGTAAGGGCGGGCGCTGTGACAAGTGAGCTTCTTCCACAGCCTGCAGACACCACAAATACATAAGAATATTCCATTATAGTATCTTGGATTGTATGGAGAAAATTAAGTCATTGTAACTTCTATACACTGCCCATAAAAGCTAAAGTATAAGGAAGATAAGAAAGCATGATATCCGTAGTGTAATGCCATAACCTGTTTAAGGGAAAACCTATTCACAAGTGTCCTGGTTTGAGCGACGCAGGACTAACTTCTCTTCTAATGCTTGGGAAAAACTGCATTTTTAGGAGACTGTAGTGTCTGAATTTATGAAAACATTTACTTTATAGCCAGCTCTGGTGTGTGGGTTTCAAGGTCTCAGTGTTTTCCAGCCCACCAGGTGCAGGGACGAGGAGGAGCGAGACCCGGGCACTTGCCCCAAGCTGCCAACAGGATGATTTCAGACCATGAATGTCATATTCAGTATAAATTAGAAAGTTTGCTGAGGAGTTCTCTCTCTCTCCCCCTTGATGGCTGCCATCCTGAGAACTCCTTGCCACGGTGCTGGAGCCCCAGACGCAGCGCTCCCAGTGCCCCACGTTGGCTGTCCCTGTTGGGAGTGCAGCCTCCTGCTGGTGGAATGGGCTGGGTATAGTCCTTGTGTATTCTGTATTGGTATGAGGATCAATATGGGTTCTTTATTATTATTGCTAATTATTTATACTTATCCTATTAAACCTATTCATATTTCAACCCTCGGGTTTCCTTGTTTTCCCCGGTTCCCCATCCCGGGTGGGGAGGAATCATCAGGTGAGAGAATAACTGTCTAAACGACAATAAATTGTTGTGGGTTTTTTCAAACCATAACAAACAGGAACTGCAAAGACAGCAAGGAGGAGCGAAGAAGATCCAAATGGAGGGATGAGGCTGTACCGACAGGGATCCCTGGCTGGATTCCTGCTTGGCTGGGACGAGCACGGCAATGGGATGAAGTGCAGGAGCCCATGACGGCCGGGCTGGGCACGGGCTCCTTCCTCACGGCCAAACTCTCTGCCTTTACTGGCAGACCACGGGCGAAGGGTTGAGTGACAGAAACATGACTGTGCTCACAGCTAATTACGGGTGTGAAAAGTACCGAAAGGTCACGGCAGCGCGGGGGGGGGATCGGAGCTTCTGCTGACATCTGGCAGCATTTTGGGGAAGTCTGGTTTCTCCTGAGTTGACTCAGGAGCGCTGATTTGCTTGCCGTTAATTGGAGGAAGAGGTAATGAGGACTGACTAATCACCGAGCTGCGCGCCCCGCGGACTCGTTCCGGTGTCAGTCATTGTGTCTTGCTCATCACTCAGACAAAACTAAGTTCTACGGGGATTTCAGTGCCTGGTCAGCACCTTCCTTGGCCCATTGTATTTGCATAGCATTTAGTTGTCCTCCCCTATGTAATAAGCTAATGAAAACTCTAGTGGTGGCACAGTTCAGCTGACACAGCAGTGAAGGCAGCACAGTATACGCTCTAATTCCTGGAGAGCTGGCCCTGAAGGTCCTAGACGTGCCAATGTCATTGCTCATGTCTCCAGTGTTACTGCGACCCCTGCAAACTAAATTAATAGAGGTTCGTTAGCATCTGCTTATACGCACAGCTCTCTGCTTTCCTGTGCAAACACGCACAAGTGCTATTACTATATTGGTTTTTTTCCAGATAAGGCTTAAAGGACCAGTATTTAATTGCAGCGGTAAGTTCAAGATATGAGACGCGGTGTTTGCGTTAAGAACAATTTGTCACAAAACTTGGAGGCAAAGAGCAGCAGTCAGATGATCCATCGCACCCTCAGCTCGTTCAAATGCAATTCAATTTAGGCAGACCATTTGGCACAAAAATTAGAAAGATGACTTAACAAAAAGCACGGAAGAATCCTTCTGAACCCAGGTGTCAGAAATATTTGTGTGTGTGACATCCATGGAGGAGCTGGCCAAGAAAGCCTCTAGCCATTAATTGCTAGGTTGCAATTAAGGTGGCAGCCAATGTTTAAAGCCACACACACACACTCCCCCCCCGCCTTTTCTGTCCCTATTTTAAATGCAACACAGAATGAAAAATGAAAATAGACCGATGTGCTCTTCCCCCACAGCGCAGAACAAGGCTGAAGAGCGCGGCTGGGCCAGGACGAGTGGATTTCTATGCAAACAACACACAGAGTGCCTTCGTTTAATCAGTGCGTTGCTTTGCACAGATAGGAAAACTAAATGAAGTTAACTGTATAGTTTTCAAGTCACCATTCAGCCTTTCAGTTGAGACAGATGGCTTTTACTTACAGTGCTTCCTCTGGCATTCAGCGGAGGATTTGGCAATCCTCTCTGGGTCTGGTTCTCAGCAATTCTCTGACATGGGGGCAGTTAGTGTCTTCATTGCACATAATAAGGCTGTAGAAGCCAGAAAAAAATGGCTCTTTTCTAGCCAGTCTCCCCCTTTTCCATCTGACAGAAGTGACTTTCTTCGCTGGTCCAGAAGTCAATGCACGCCGAGCATTGACCTCGCGCCAGTCCCTGCCAGCAAGGATGGAAGGCGGATGCATTAGCAGACAAATGCTGAGAGTCCACTAATGTTTGCAAGGAGTACCCAAATCCCCCATAACGGTCCTTTCCAGGGAATGAGAGTCCCAGTTTAACTGGGACAAGGAAGAGGCAGCCTTACCACTGTGCGACCTGGGCCGCCTCAGCCAACCCAGGGAGGGAAACATGGCACTAGGGGGAAGACGGGAAGTTACAGCCCTTCTTCCCATCACCCAGAAAAACTAAGTTATTCTGACCCAACAAATCATTGCAACCTCACTTCCATAAGAGGGTTACTCCTGACTTACACCGGGGCAAGTTGGAACCAAATATCAAATCTAATGGACCTGATTCTGTTTGTATTTACACCAGCATAATCTAATGATGATACGCTTAATAAATCAAATTACTCACTATTACTCATTGAGTAGTCATGGCGGCTTCTTTCTTTCCCTGGCAATAAATCCATTATCTATTGACGCTGACAAGCATTGAACAGGTATAGAATGGAGTATTATGGGATAAGTAAGTGTGAGAGAGTGATGGTCACACTCATCGGACCAAAGGCACTCCGGCATCTACCTCTAAGTTGCCTTTTGGGCTGCAGCTGCTTCTCGAGAGCCTCGCCAGCTCCATGCAGGTCCTTTGCTCCCGCAGAGCCCACCGACCTCTCTGCAGCTCGCCTGCTCCTCTCTCTGACCTCCCTTGGGGGTCCTCCTCAGCACCTCCCTCTCTTTACACCCCTGGCAAGAAGGCAATCAAGGCACAGGGACCAAAACAGGGCTAAACCAAACAGAAGGAATCACCTTCACAACAAGACTTGGATTCTGCTGTTGATAAAGAAGCGTAGAGTCCTGGGGTAGTTGGAAGGTGCTCGTTCGGAGACATCGTGTGCATAACGTATTACTCTCTTCTTGGAACACGATCCTGCTCTCGGTTGCTCCTCTACCTCCTCCAAAGGCAGGGCTTTAACGCTGCGGGCAGCGAGGGCACCAGGAGATGCAAGCTACACCTGAGACAATTACAGCTGTAAAAGTTTAGCATAAAGCTCAGGAGAGCAGAAAGCAGAACGTTGTCAATCACGAGCTTTTAATTATCAAACTGGCTCCTGCAAAAGATAAGATAAAGCCAAAGCAGCACAACCAACTTCAAAGCAAGCAGCAAGGCATTTACAGCACGCTGGAATAGAAGGCAGCTGCTGAGAGCATTAATGAATAAAACAGGCAGAGCTTCCTTACTGACTTGCTCCTTGTCCCTTCCAGGTGTTTGGAAGTCTCCTGTGATCGGTCCCGTCCCATAGCCGTGTTACAGCATCCAGGTAACGCAGGAATGTCTGCTGCAGAAATGTTTAAGAGACCGAGGCAGGAATGCCAGCAGCAGCTCTGTGGAATAGTCTTCTCCAATTAGTTATCCAAGGAAGAATGATATTGAATGACTTACAAAGAATGCACAAAGCACTTATTGCTGTACTAATCATCAACTTTCTAAGTAAAATTAACCAATTTGCTAATTAAGGCTCATGACAATTCATCATTACAGTAACTATGTGATGATTCATCACCCCATAACCGGCTCCCGTCGCTCGGGGACAAGCGTCGTGGCTGCCTCCAGCATGCCGGGGGGGAGCCCAGCTCCTTCCCTGCTCGGAGCACTCCTGCTCCTGAGTCACCTCGGCCTGGCTCCGGGCGGCTGCTGCTTCCTAAAGGGAAGAAAAATCTGAAAATAAATGGAAGGAAAAAAAACCCCAACCAAACAAAGAAGGCAGCATGAGATAGGAATGATCTTTTTTAAGCCGGAAGAAAACTAGTTGCCCTTTCTAATGTTACTGGACCTGGATGATCAGAAACTCAGCAGATAAGTCTCACGAGTTCCAAGCGATACATTTTAAATTAACGTCTTTCCAGGTGATGACGGAGGTCAGAGTCTCCTGCCGAAGACGGAAGGAAGAACGCTACCTCGCAGCACAGAGAGGATGATGCCTCTGATGACTAAGAAGGGGAGACCCAGAGACTGGGAGACTCAGGGAGGGGGAAGCCCAGGGACTCGGTGCCTCCTACTCGCTGGATCGCCGCTCTCCAGACCTCCCACCACCTGCACCTCCGTTCACTGGGGCTCCCCATCACCGGGCACCCCACTCGCTGAGCCTCCACAACAGGGTTCCCGGCCTCGAGGAGGCTGTGAGCACACAGCCCTCCCGAGGCACGGCCATGCCCCCCCCTCCCCTGGGAAACATCCAGAAGACCCTTCCTCTGCGTCAAAGCAATCCCGAGAGCCTGAATCACCCACACAATGTGACTCATGACTCCTCTGATCATCTCGCAGCTTTCTAAACATCTTCCCTTCTTCTCCGCCTCAAGATGGGTAAACAATCCTACACCCATTCAACAGAAGAGGCAACAAACTTCATGGCTTACCCAAAATCACATCGCTTCCCGCTGCCATTTGCAGGATGCCCCTATCCAAGACAAGAAGCAACACCAATATTACGAGATTTGTATTTTATGTTCATCTCTGATGTAGCCTCTCTCACATGAACACCATGGTTTGACCTCTACATCTCAGGTTCAAAAAACGCAGCGAAATCAGTCCCCAGGAGCTGCAGGATGAACCTATCTCATTTCCAGGGGTGTTCTGCAGTGCAATGAAGGATTAATTAGTCGAGGAAACTCACAGCACTACAGCTGCAGTGCTAGAGGCAGGGCCGCACCAGGGAAACACCGTGACCACCACAATACTCCAGCTTCCCAACTTAAGCACAGCAACAGTGTTCACACACCGTGGGAGCACCAATCTCCTGTCTCTGTGGGATGTCCCTGCGAGGACAAAACGAATCCAGCACAATCCCTGTGCTGAATTCACTGACTCCTGTGGGCGACGCAGGCCCATGCTGTCATGAAGGAGCCTGCGAGGGCTGGGCTTGCTGCTGCTGGTGGGACCAGGGTCCCCCACCACAGCCCTTGGTACCCCATCCCATTGTGCTGGCAAAAGCAGCCAAGGCCATGGAGCTGTCTGCAACCGCCCCAATCACCCGCCAGCCCTAAACGGGACGTGTTAGTTTTAACCAACCTGAACCAGTCCGAGCTTAGCTCCACCAACCTCTGTAATTCAAGCTGCAACCTCGCAGAGAGACTTCTCCTCTCTTTGCTGCTCGACTTGTCTCCTGGCTGCTTGGGGATGGGCGGCATGATGTAAATCAACCTGCTGGAGGCTGAATTTTTCCGGGGCCAGGGGGGATTTCTCACCTGTAAAGCGCCAGGGCAAGGTGAGTCCCAGAAATACCAGGAAACCAGCCCAGCAGGCTGCGCCGAGGAGGGAAGGATGCTCCTCAGCCACGTACGCTCTGCCCCACAGATAAAGGATGCAAATCTAATCCGTGCCACCTCTGAGGCAGCAAGAAGAGCCTGGCAGCACCTCCCAAAGACCTGCTGCGTGCCTGGGCTGTGACATATTCTTCCAAAGGGTTTTTTTCAGCTCAGCCTGCTGTTTGCAAGCAAATCTTATAGCGGAAAGTGAAGCCCTGTCTAGCAGAGCAACAGGTACATTGATCACGGCAGTCAGCACATCCACCAGCCCAGACAGGGAAAAGGACATGTCCCTAGCTGTGCCTTTGCAGAAACTCATCCATCCATCCATTTATCCATCCATCCATCACCACACGGTGACAGGACAGAAGAGAAGGAATGAGTCAGCAACCGCTGGTGTCATGTCAAGCAGTGCCCGAGCCGAGCTGCGTCGGCACAACACAAACTCCCTCCTGGGAACACGCCGCCTCACACCTGGACTCTCCACACATGAGTCTTTTGAGACAGGAATGGCCTTAAATCATCACTCGCAGGGGGTGGAAATAGAGACAGCAGCGTGGAAAACATCTGCAAGGGGAGGAGCAGGGATTGTAAGGAGTAATGGTTTCCTCCCTCTTAGCATCGTTAGCAGCACGGGCCCAGCTGAGATTAGGCCATTTCATTGCAAAGCCTTGAGTTTGAGGTTGATAATTTTGGACTGGGGCTCCTCTCAAAGGACCAGATGTGTCTTATTGCACTTGACGAGGCAGGTGGGAGAAATTAAGGGCACATTAACACTTGCTGGCTCTAAAGCACCAGCTAAAGGTGCTTTATGTTCACAAGGCCTAAGCTGCAGCTCCGACTCCCCGTTTATCTTCAGCCCTGCGGAGGGAGCAGGCTCAGGGGAGCTTGGGGAGCAGCTTGTGTTTGTAGGCTCTGGTAAAACCCCCTCATTTCTCTAGGCTTCCCCCAGGATGGAGCAAACTCCTGCGGACAGCCCTGCCAAGGGCAGGTGAAAGGCTCGGAGTCTGTTTAATGGGGGTAAAAATCACAGCCCGGAAGGACCCGCAGCCCTCACCTATTTAAAACCAGCTGCGCTGGGCTCTGCTCCCCGATGAGCCGCACCTGCCCCCGGTGCCGCCCCCTCGGGGATAAAACCCGGGCCGGGAGGGTGTTGGGGGGGTAGTTGTGCCCATGGATGGTGTCTCGCCGCTGGAGCAGTACCTGGAGCACTGCAGCGGGCAGGTAAGAAAGGGAAGGAGAAAAGAAAAAAAGGAAGTTGCGTTGGCCGGGAATCGAACCCGGGTCAACTGCTTGGAAGGCAGCTATGCTCACCACTATACCACCAACGCCGCGCTGCAACACAGTTTCCGCTCGCACCTCAAGTACGGTAGCGCGGGGGCTCTGTCGTCCCTCGGGGGTCTTCTATGTCCCAGGTGGCCTGGCCACTACCTCCAGCCCAGCCCTGAGTAGGGGACTACTCGGCTATAATGGTCCAGAGCTGCTGGAGGTGCGTCTCTGCTGCGGGAGGTTGTCCTCAAGTGCTGTGAGACTTTCCTGGTATTTAGAATAGTTCTCCTGGGCTCAGGTGGTTGCAGAGACCACAGGGTGAGGGACTAGGAGAGGGCAGGACTTCTCAGCTGGGTACCATCTTCACCCAGGGAACACAACTTCTTCTCGTGCATCCTGTTGTAAACTACTTTTTCAGCTCAGAAAACGGGCTGTTTAAATTCAGAGATATTCAGTAAAGCCCTTGGAATATGGCCATATAAAGTATATAATGTGATGAGGTATAACCAGGGTTTTACAAATGCTACAGGGCTTTTTGTGTTTCAGACTTGCTGGGATACTTGATAATAGCTGATCTGTGAGATATCACTGCAGAAAGGAAAAAAGAAAAAATCCAAGCCAGTTGTTTAAAGCAGCTGGATTTGATTTACATGTACCTGGGTTGCAGGGATTCCTGCAGTGGAAGTGAAAATGGCTGTTTCCCCCTCAAGCTGCCCCAAACTCAGTGATCTTGGGCAGGATTTACGTGTGAAATCCCCTTGCTGGAGCTGCTGGGAGATGTCCAAAGCTATGCTGTTGATGGGGCCTTCAGTGAAGTTAATTAACCTCGAGTCTATAGCAATAACCCCTGGCAGCCAGCCCAATATAAACACGGTCTTGTGCCCCCTTTCACAGCCTCTGAGCATCTGCCTAAGGAGAAGGCAATTTTCCCCAGCGCTTAACCCTGTAAGGGCTTTATCCCAGACTGGTTATATGGAAACCTGATAAGACAAGATTTGCTTTCTGTTTCTACCTACTCTATGCAGTTCCCTTTCTGTTACTTTTTTTTAACTTGTTTTACAGCTGTTTAATACTTCCAGCCTCACATACCACTCATTTATCCATCAGCTTCTTCCTTTAAGCTATGCCATGAACTAAGGGCAGGGAGTTTTGGCTGTTATATTTATTGCATTTTCTGATACCCCTTAGTATGATGTGTGAGCGGTCCTACAGGCTCGCGGTGATGAGGCTTTTTTTGTACCATTTTCTCTGCATCATGATTCATACAAAAACTAGCTCCTGTACAGCTGAGCCTTAGCCCACTGGAGGTCTTGCAGAGACTGTGCCTTCCTTCCTCTGTTGCAAACTCGAAAAATACCTGTTTAAAACAGATGTATTTTAGTTATTCCATAGTATATTGTTATTTGTAACTGCTGATACCTTTGTATCTGACCTCTTAATTCTAGATAGTGCTCTTGGATCCTGCCTTCCAAAGAGCCGAGGGGTTAAGGTGTACCCAGTCTCATTCAGTAGCACCCTGCCCCAGCTGATCTCATATGGGGCTCTGCGTCTATAAGTCAGTTTTGGAAACAATTTTGAACTTAGGTGTTCATGATGCTTTCAGAGATAAACTTATTCAAGCTAGAAGGGGTCCTCTGGGAGGATTTGTCACTTAGTAAGAGTTTTCCAGGTGTCTCTAGGCAAATATACTGCAGAGTAAGTAGGAGCAGAGATCTGCCCGTGTGCATGGCTGCGTTGCTAAGTGAGCTGATCAGTGCAGAACACAGAGCAGCCCTGGCTCAGGGCTGGAAAGCATTGATCTGGAAACCCTGCTCCCGCTGGAGCTCGGGCAGGAGCTGCCAACTCCAGGGCCTCAGTCTTGTGCACGGTTCCCTGTTCTAATTTGTGCTCGGACTTCTCAAGTCCTTTTGGCTCTCCAGCCCAAAAATGCCTAAATGAACACAACACCCCTTGTATGGACCATGTAGTCCAAGCTGTCACCTGCTGTGGGCGTTGGCAGAAACCGCCTTCTGGGAAGAAGCTTTCTACTAACTAGAGGTTTGTTTATGCCCTAATGGAGAAGGGAATAAATCCTTCCCTAAACTCTTGCCTCCTCATATTACGATGCCTTTTAAATAGCTTTTAATAATAAGCAGCTCATAAAGAAGGACATTAGTATGCAGGAACTTGCTTGCAGGTATGTCGCATGCTTGATCTGGGAATGGATGCTGGCTTTGCTGACTCTGTCTCACTTAAATTAAGCTGGTGACATCCAGCAGCTGAAAAGAATAAGCTGCTCGTGATTCTGTGAGCTGCTGCCCTCTGTTGCACAAATCCAACACAACACCGACACTGTCCCCTGGTAGCAGGGAGAGGAGCCAGTAATTATAGTGAGTGGGAGCTAAATCCAGCCAGAAAATGCCAGCTGTCTTCCTTGGAAAAACTCATGAGCAATTATGTTGGTTACGTGTGTAACTGAGGCACGACAATGGCTGTGAAGGGCAAAGTGCCAGCATTGTTCCTCCAGTCACTGCAGAAGGTTCATAGTATTTCTCCGTTTGTGGTATTACAGGAGTACTCCAGACTGCCTTTGAAGTGGTGGGGGGGAAAATGTATATTTCTACTATAGAAGTTATCTGGATTTTTATATGCTGATAGACAAGCAGAGGACGCACTTTCAAATCTTGAGACTATTCTTTGCTATAATATGTATGGAGGAGGAAAAAAAGGATTGAAACTTCCACATTGAAGATTAATCCTCATGTAGTCTCACAGTTAAAGTAAATGTTTTAATACAAGATCCTTAATGACACTTTTTCTTAATTCCAGGATGACCTCTCTACTAGTCCTCAGCTGTTTTCTCCCATGAGCCCTTATGACGTAGACCTTCCAATTCAAACAACTGAAGATGTGTTGTTCGGTTCTCAGCTTAATCAGCCCAAAGAGGTTCCTACAGACTTCTCCTCTGTGGACCTCAGCTTTCTTCCAGATATTACCCAAGATAACAAAGAACAAAATCTATCTGAAGATGGCCATGAAATGCAAAAAGAGCTTGATGGGTCAATACCAAGAAATGAGGAGAGTGGTATCTTCATGGATGAAAGCAGATTGTCATATCCAGATACAACTCAACTGTCCCCTGAAGCATCTGGCACGTGTCCTCCTCTGACACCAATGACTCCTATGACCCCAGTGACACCTGCATCGGAAAGCTCTGGCATAGTTCCTCAGTTACAGTGAGTTTATGTATTATATATGTAGCATATATAATAGTCATAGTTTTGCTTAAACTGTAAGGTAATGCTCTGAATTCTCAAAGAATGCAGCAAGCATGGTTTGGCCTTAAATAAGGCCACCCAAAAAACTAGAGGGGCAGCTGTTCCTCTTTGAGGAGAGGTGGAGCAAATGGACTGCCAATACTGGAAGGCAACTGCGTCCTGTGCAACACAAAAAAAAAAAGTGGCACAGAACAACACCCAGCTTAGCAAAACAAGGGAGAGTGGATCTGATAAACATGCTGAGTGAGTACCCAAAATGCCTCTGGCTTGTTAAGGGGGAAAAGTTTCTTCTGGGAGACAGGAGATGAAGTCTCTCCATGGGAGAAGTGTTTGGTAGAAATTATTTATATATAGTATGTGCTGCTAGCTGCTTCATTCTGCAGGACGAAAAGACAAAAATACTTGAAAAGGAGGATTTCTTCCAGCAAGGAGAATGTTAAGGATAATGGCAGACTCCAAGAGGTTTAAAGATGTCAGTCTGCTTTTCCGAGCACAGAAAGAGTCTGAACTAAGCAAGGGAAAGGGGCATGACAAGAAGTGAGAGAAGTTCTGGCCTTGTTAAAAGATCTTGTCCTGTCTAGGCTAGAGCAATGATGGAGTGGTTTATACCTGTAGAGAATGACATACCCTTACCTACTTTAAAAGTGCTGTAGGAACTCTGTAAACACTCAGTAGTGGTTCAAGTCAAAGCTGTAAAAGGCTTCAGTGATGTAGTTCTTGGAAGACACACAAACTTAGTGCTCAGGGACTAATAATTTCGTACCTTGTTATATCTCCTCCTGTGAGAAACTGTAATTTTGGTATTGAATTGCTCAAGTTTTGCCAGAAGTAGCTTAATGCTAGAGTGGGAAAGAGGTAGGCAGGAAATTAGTTGATGGCAATTATTAATTGGAGTGTGACTTCACATTAAGCTAATAATGTTGGGGGTTGGCTCTGCAGTGGCTTGCTTTTGCAATATGAAAATTCCTCTCTCATTCCTCAGGAATATAGTGTCGACTGTCAACTTGGCTTGTAAACTAGATCTGAAGAACATAGCTCTGCATGCCAGAAATGCAGAGTATAACCCAAAGGTAAATCTTAAGGACTCAAAGCTTTACCTGCACTCCCCTTTCTTGGTGCTGCTGGATTCTAATACACAAATTCACCATGAGCTTTGTCCCTCTTCTAATAGCACTGGTTTGACCCACAGGGGAAAGTCATAAAATTCTCCAATTTGGGCCTGTTAAATTAAAAGAAACACAGGGGACCATAAGAATTTTATTTTTTTTCTTTGACTAAAACCCTAGCAATTACCAAGCTGTTTAAGAAATGAGATGAACCCTCCCACCTGTGACCAGCTACCTCCAGCTGAAAGGGCTCAAGCAGCCCTAACTAGGGGGGGTTAAAACTCCTGTTTGAATTAAAGAGAATTACTGGAGTCAGACTGGTGTTACATGATACTTCTAACAAGTGGCCTAGATTGCAGAAACTTACTGGGAATAGATGGGTTTCCATAAGGGACAAGGTAGCGGTCCTGTGACTGTAGTTTTAAGCCCCATAGCCCTAAGAGGGTGGAAAATAACTTCAGGGTGGTAAATGAACGCTTACACAAAGCAAATGCATGCTGTATTGAGCTTTGAAAGTGACAATTCTTGAAAGAATGAACAGTGATACGGTACCAGCTAAATTCCTCAGCTGGACTGCGAGGTCTTCCTTTGAATTTGTTAGAGGTTTGCTGCTGTGATCATGAGAATCAGGGAGCCACGAACAACAGCCCTAATCTTCAGTTCAGGAAAAATGGTCTGCACAGGAGCAAAAAGGTATTTTTGTTTTTTTACTTTTCCTTCCCTCTAAAGGTCTGGGTCTTGCAGCTATGCCTATATTCTGGTGAAGAATGTCAGAAAACCTTGTTTAAATTATCTAGCAAAGGGCTGTCATAATTGCAAGGAAAAAAATGAAGCACTGGTAATGAAAAATGTCTACCCTTCTCTTCATGATGGCAGTTTAGTAATTACTGAATTGTGTGTTTCTGTCCTTGAATATAGATGGAGCTGAGCAGACACTAGCAGAAAAGCTGCTAAAATGCCCAGGACTTGTTAAGGGGTTATTTGCATTTCTCACCGACTTTGAAGTGAGTTAGGACATAACTTGTGTCTGTCAAGTCTCTCTTCAGTGTCTGTGCTCACTAGTTAACGCATCTGCCTCGAGAAAATGGGAACTGGAGGAAAGCAAAGATTATTTCTGTACTTTGAAGCTCTTTTCCTTAGGTTCAGCAGCTGCCTTGATTTTATTTTCTTTATGTCCCTGAACTGTCAATGAGAATGCATAAATGTACAGCTTGAGACCTCTTCTCCAACCCCTACCACCATCCCAAACTAGCTAGATAATTGTCCTGGTGTCTGCAGTCTACCTCTTGGATCAGCCCTGAGAAGCTGTTTTAAGGAACTGAGAAACCCCTAAAGAGAGGGGAAATTCCTGGGTGATAGAACATGCTCCAGTGTGCTCAAATAGACCACAGGAAAGTGAATGACAAAGTGCCTTTTCCCTTTTAGCTCACTGAAATAGTTCTGGGGAGAGAGACTTGCTATTTTGAGCAGTAGCATGTCTTTTTCTGGAGGACAGATTAGCATGGTGGTGGCTCCAAACTAACTTCCAGCTTGAGAGCAGAAGAAAGCACTAATCGAAGCTGTTTTTCCCCTTCTGCTCTTTCTTCAGTGAAGAGCAATCACGGCTTGCAGCCAGGAAATATGCACGTGTGGTGCAGAAGCTTGGGTTCCCTGCCAAGTTCCTGGACTTCAAGATACAAAATATGGTCGGGAGCTGTGATGTGAGGTTCCCCATCCGGCTGGAAGGCTTGGTTCTCACTCACCAGCAGTTCAGCAGGTATGCGGAAGTTAGACGTACAACCCCATGCAACTCGGTGCAGTGTCTTTGTAAGCTGCGAACAGATGCAAATCCTGAGGCTGTACAGGCCTGGGAAAACAGGGTAATAATTAATTGGATACTGAATATCAAGCCTGTCTTTTGGTGAGCAAAAAATGTGCTTACTGGTTCAGCAAGCATGAAATGGCTGTAGATGCCATGTGTTACAACAAAGATAGTAAAGTTTATCTTCTGCAATAACTCCTGTTCTGAGTGGGGCACAAGCCAAAATGACCCTCTGCTTAATTGCCAGGATGATGAACAGCAACTAGCACTAAAGCTTCCAGCGCTTGAAACCACGACTGACACAATTCAACAGTGAAGGGCTCTTCTAAACTGCCCTCCTGTGTGTTGTTCATGGCTCTCCCCTTGCAGGGACACCATAAACACAGGCTTCAGAAACCCTGCAACTGAGAGCATAGTAAACAAGTGTTCAGTCACTTCTGGGGTAAATCAGATCTGGTTAAGAAGGGCTGAAGAACTGCAAGAAGCTCCTGTGTTTTGCTCAGTTGGTTAATGAAGATACTATCTTTTGTAAAAGCTTTCTTTAACTGTGGATATTGCTGACACAATCTTCGGTGTCGCTGCATAACAGCAACGTGCACCAGAGATTTTCCTTAATCTGAGCAGTGCTGGTAATCACAATTCTACTAGGCTCCTGTTATTGCCAAGTGCATTAGCAAACCTCAGTGAGTATTTTTCTTCACTGCAGTTTTCCACAGGAAAATAACCAGTCTTGATTAAGCACTTCAGGTTTAATTGGAGCGGCTCTTAAGCTACTTGAACCTGGTCTATGCCTTTGCTCCATTGTGAACCTTTAATACTTAGCGGGCCTCTTAACTCCCGGCAAACCAGATGCTGATCTGCAAGGATAAGGTTTCTCACCTTCAGCCATGAAGCCAGACTGCAAAATACAGAACCAAAAATATAGTGTTTCTGGGATATCGTTGGATGTCTACTGGCTGTCAATTTAACTGATTAATTAATTTATTGATTGGCATGCTGTGTCTTCAAGATGGGCTTGTTCATAACTAGTTATTGCCATCACTGAGGAAAGGATGAAGATTTCAGCGCTGATAAAATCAAAATTCAGTTGTCTCTTATTAGCAATGCATTTAATATTTTGCATTTAATTTGTGGACTAAATATATATTCAGGATTCACTTGGCTGTCATCTTGCCGTAGTTGCACAAGATGTTTCCTGATAAGGGCTCTTTGCAGACTAAGAAGGATTTGAGTGCTGTTTGGGGATTACAATAATAGTTTCAATGCTATGGAAAAATCGCACTCAGAAGTGGCTCAGAAATCCTTAAAAGTAAGCATGAAGAACTCCTACCAGCTCCAGCTGGGATTACCATGTTTCTCTTGATGTCTAAAACCTGACCTGCCTTTCTCTGGGTAGCTAGCTAAAATCTGTGGGTTTAATTACTCTATTGTTAGTATAATTAAAGAGCACTTTACGCATGAAACGCTGAAACAGTATTTGCATTTTACTAATCTTACCTGCTTGCTTTGAAACAGCTATGAACCTGAACTATTTCCTGGCCTTATTTATAGGATGGTCAAACCAAGGATAGTGCTGCTTATCTTTGTGTCTGGAAAAGTTGTACTGACTGGTAAGTGGTCTCCCTCTGTACATCTGTAATCAAGTGCTACCACATCTTCTGAGAAAGCATTTAAATTGAACATTAGCTAAACCAGTATCGTGCCACAGTAAAGCCACTCAGCAATCTTTGTAATGCCTACTACTGCTTGTCTGTGTTTTCTGCAGATAACAATGTCAGCATTGTTGCACTAGAATCTCATTGTGTTTCATATAGCGTCTCAGACTTTCATGTTGTTAAACTTGAGTATCTTTATTTTATTCAAAGAATAATGCCACGCGTCAAAGTGCAGAATCCCAACAGGATGCTGACATGCTAGTAACTACTCAATCACTTAAAGATGAATACCACAATAAGCAATTTTAAATTGCTTGGACAGGAAGCAAACTTCTTAAAACACTTCACTGACAACATTTAGTAGGGATTATTAGAGGAAAGGGTGGAGATGTAAGAACTTGTTCCAGACTGTTTGGCAAAATACTCACGAGGCAAAAGCCTTGCTAAGTGTGCTCAGGAAATATCAGTACCTCAGATCCCATGTAAAGAAAGTTGAATTTCCTAACACACTCTTTTGTAATGATCATGAAAATACTTTTATTCAGATGTACTGAAAGATAAATGGTACTTGTTCCCAGAGGACCCGAATGCTGTATGTATATTCACAACGCAGTTTTGAGGTATGTGAAAGACAGAAGAGAAGCACCTGCCTTTAGCTAGAGATTCTCATGCATCACAAATGAGCTCAGTTAACTGAAGAGTGGGGCACTCAGTACTAACTTAAATGCTTCCCACCTTCTTGGGTCCAGTAAAATCTACTGGTCAGTTCCATTCCACTGACAGTTGCATTTTTGGGTGCACTAATTGCAACACTTGACTGTGCAGCAGGCCCAGAAGCACTAAGGTAAGTCCTTGTCTGTGAACACTGGGCCCAACTGCAATGACAAAACTGAATTTGCTGAGCTGCAAGGCTGTTGGTTCCTCACCCCCCCATCTAGAAAGCAACTTTATTTTTGAAAGTAAAAGTTGTACTAATGCATGTGAACTAGTCATGTCCAAATGTGTTCTGAGGGAAAGGTTTAGGCATTCTTCCTGAGTGCCACTTAATCCAACTGCTAGTTCATTTAAATTCTGGTTTTTGTAGCTAATGTTTGTTGCACTAGCATGGTAGAGTAGTGTCACTGTGAAGAACAGTCCTGCCTAGTGCAATACAGTTAGTGTACAAGACTTGGTATTAAAGACTTGCTCGCAGTAAAATGGAAAAGGCTGTCTTTGAAATTGCAGATGGCCTAACAAAGCTTAAAAATAAAAAAGCTTCTCAGAACCAGAGGAGGGGAGTTCTC
The DNA here is from genome assembly GCA_013396915.1 of Stercorarius parasiticus. Lineage (NCBI taxonomy): Eukaryota > Metazoa > Chordata > Aves > Charadriiformes > Stercorariidae > Stercorarius > Stercorarius parasiticus. Next base: position 194,853 of record VWZL01001321.1, on the reverse strand, counting down.
AAACTGTAGATCAACTTGGATGTATTGGAATAAATGCCCTTCACTTCTTGTTTCTATCTTTCCACTTTATCAACGGGCAGAGCTGTTACTGTTAAGCAGGTAACACCATGGTTCTCAGTTGCCTTGTTTTTTTTTTCTTTTCAAAGCCGTTGTTTTTTCACCTGTCAAGAGTAGCCAGCTCCTGTTGGTTCCACAGATTAAGCAAAACTTGTCTAGTCTTAAAGCAAAACAGGCTAGAAATTGTTCTTTGTGAGGTGGCAGAAGTATGATAGAAATTCTGCCTGAAACTAATAGTAAGCTCCTTTTAAACTCCCATGTTTCTTCATGGTTTGTAACTTTATCATTAGGCTTGAGTTGCATTCAGTTATTCTCAACACTCCGCTAATTCTTAAAGCTGTTTTTTCCTAAATGTCTTTCTAGGAGCAAAAGAGCGTTCCGAAATCTATGAGGCATTTGAGAACATCTACCCCATTCTAAAAGGTTTCAAGAAAGCATCATAACACGGCCTATAAAGCAACTAAGAATAATACATGGGTTTGTATTACTGTGTGTGGAATGCAAGCAAGGGTGTTCCTGGACCCAATTGCACCGCTGTGGATTATTAAGCGAATGATGCTATTCTGAATGCTATAAATGCTGATGCCTTTCTATAGTTTGTGAAATGGTTTTTTGCTTTCAGATTAGCTGTCTGTAATCCACTTGAGTTCTGACAACTCCTGTCAAGCTGAGAAATTTGCCAAATGAATGTACTTTTAATAGAATGCATATTAAGGTGGCACTTAAGTATTTTGTAACAGAAACCGTGTGTGTGTCTTCCCCTGTTGAACAAGTGAATCAACACTGCACTTCAGACTAGCTTTATCAAAATCCCCAGCTTTAAGTGTAACAAAACCTAGCTCCTGTGATGTTGTATTTTCATGTTTAAACTCAAAATATATTTTTGGCTACAATATTGCTTGCAAAATCCAGCCATGGATTTCAGTGTTTTGAAGACAGTGATTGCAGAGGAATCTGTTGAATCCCTCTGATCCTACCAGTTGGATAAACTCCTATGTGTTAGAGTGTTGGTACTCCTTTTACAGAGAAGACATTCAAGGCCCCTGACAGTGCTGGAACATATCTAGAAAGTCTGTGGGTGGAGGAGTAACTAAGCAAACTATCTAATTTGTCATGACACAAATTGGATTTTAACAAGATGGTACCCACTTGTATTGCTGAAGTCCCCTCAGACGATAGGATTTTGTAGCTTGGCTGAGACAAAAACATGTTGGTTGGGAACTGCCTTTAAAATAGACTTGAGGAAAATACAAAGAGTCATGGATGCTCAAGGCTTAATTATCTGTATTATTTAAGCAGAGTTCAGCCAATGGCACTACATAAAACTTGGTAATTTTGCAGCTAAACAATGGGGTTCTTTACCTCCAAGTGAACTCAAGGCTTCCTTTGCAAGAGGTGTAATGCCCAGCCTGGTGATGTGACAGGGAGCAGTGCAAAGACTATCCCTTGACTGTCCTGGTACCTTCTGTGATTCCCTGGAAGCAAATGTCTTTTCCAGAACAGGGCTTTGGTGCTGCTGGGATTTGTCCTGTGTCCTCTCCTCGTTTCCTGCTGAAGATGGAACAGATCTGTCAGGAAACTCCCTGAGCCACTAGAGGTTGCTGTTAGATGATTTAAGTGTAAGTAAAAAAAAAAAAAAAAGGCTAGCTGGCCATAAGCTACCTCTGTCCTTGATGGAAATACACAATATGGGCAATGGCTTAATACAGGACAGGTGGTCATAGTCTTTCTGGGCTTAGTTTTGCTGTCACAAGTTTATTTCTGATTCAGTGAGGATGTGATTTCAACTTTTGTGCCTGTAATATGTCTCACAAGTGCTTTTATAACTGTCTGTCTGGTGCTCTGGAAAAAAAGGTTGAAAAACTTCATGCACTTCCTTATGATAAACTGGTCTTAACTATGTTATCAGTTTCTTTGTGGATTTCAAACTGTGGATTTCCACACTCAAATCTATTCTAAACAGAGGCTTACTTTTCTGTTTGTTTTCTAACACTGGAGACTTTCCACAGCTATGGGCTGGACTTATTTGCACTGTAGCTGTAAAAGCTGATAAGCTTTGAGTTACAATAATCTTTTGCAAGCGAAAAACAACCTGTTCTTATTGGGATGCTGGAAAAAGTTTATCTAAAATGAGCCCTCTTCAAGAAATTGTGTCTTAATTAAGAGCGTGCTACATAATTTCACCAGTAAAGTTAATGCTCTTTAACAGTATGGGTAAAGTCTTAAAGATAAGAAATGGGCTCTGTGCCTTTTCACTGGGCTACTGATAACTTAATGTTTGCTATGGTAACTCTTGTCTTAAAAACAACTATCTTAGTTCTACCTACATAGTGCAGTTCATGTTAGTGTTTTGTAGCGCTTCAATACAGTAGGGAAAGGAAATAATATAGGCTGGGATATTTAGTGTTTTTTTTAAACTGCAGCATTGTTGGGTTTTGTTTTGTTTGTTTCTTTTGGAGTAGGGTATTGCTTTAAGTTATTCTGGTTTGTGTGGACTCTCTAATTACCTGGTGTTTCCCACTGTACCCTGACACAGGGGACTGGTGCTCTGCTTTCTAGATGCTAGCTGATCATATCTATTTAACCCTAAATTCTGGCTCCAATCTTGAGGCTGGTGTGAGGAAACTTAGCAGCCTGCCATGCTTGAGGATGTGTATCAATATTTGCCCCTTTTCTTATACAATTTTTCTTGGCGTTATTGTAAATATAACCCCAAGGGACTGACTTTAGTAGGTATACGTGGTCTGTGCAGCAATGTTATGGGCTGGCTGTAGTGCAGATGGCTCCCTTGAGACTCCAGTGAGGTTAGCTGCAGTTGGAGCCCCACCACCGCCTTGCTGCTGGTCACAGTGTCCTACCCTGGGAAATCAAATGATGCTTCTCCTGGGTTACAAGGACAAGGTTACTCAGCACAAGGACATGGACTGTTAGAGTAGGGCCAGAGGAGGCCATGATGATCCAAGAACTGGAGCCCCTCTGCTGTGAGGACAGGCTGAGAGAGTTGGGGGTGTTCAGCCTGGAGAGGAGAAGGCTCCGGGGAGACCTTAGAGCAGCTTTCCACTATCTGCAAGGGGCCTACAGGAAAGCTGGTGAGGGACTTCTTACAAGGGCATGTAGTGATAGGACAAGGAGTAATGGCTTCAAACTGGAAGAGGGGAGATTTAGATCTGAAGAAGAAATTCTTGGCTGTGCGGGTGGTGAGCCCCTGGCCCAGGTTGCCCAGAGAAGCTGTGGCTGCCCCATCCCTGGAGGGGTTCAAGGCCAGGTTGGACGGGGCTTGGAGCAACCTGGGGTGGTGGGAGGTGTCCCTGCCCAGGGCAGGGAAGTTTGAACGAGATGATCTTTAAGGTCCCTTCCAAACCATTCTACGATTACAGACTGGCCATGCCTGTAGGACGTTCATGTGAACACCCAGCACCCCATGAAATGAGTATTAAAGCCTGCAGCCTGCGTTTGTAAGGATGGCGGCAGATCTGCAGCGGATGCTGTGTGGGGTTGTGTGTTGTTTGTTTTTTTTAACTTCACCTTTTCCGAAGAAAAAAAAAAATCGCTCACTCTCCTCACAAAGCCCGGCGGAGCTGTGGGGCAGGGCCTGCACCGCTGCTCACCACCTCCCCCCCACGTTGTGGGAGCTGAGGAGGGGCAGCCCTCCTTCCTCCGGCAGGTGCTGCCGGCAGCCAGGCTCCGAGCCCGAGAGACGGAAAAACCAAACCTTCGTTATCTTTTTTTTTTTTTTAAGGCTTCTCCCCTCAGTCCTCGCCCTGCGGGGCGCGGGGTGACACCTTCCCCCTCAGGGCCGGACCGGGGCCGGTCCCTCCCGCCGCCGCCTCAGCGCCCGCTTCCCACAATGCCCCTGCCCGAAAACAAAGTCCCACGTGACCGGCGGCGCGGGGAGCCCATCATGGCGTCTCCCAGCGGCTGCCGCCCCCAGCCCGGCGGGCAGGGCGGCGGCGCCGGGGCCGGGCCGGCGGCTCTGCGGGGGGCCGAGGAGGACGCCGAGGGGCTGTACGTGGCGGTGGAGCGGTGCCCGCTCTGCAATACCACCCGCCGCCGCCTCACTTGCGCCAAGTGCGTCCAGAGCGGCGACTTCGTCTTCTTCGACGGACGCGACTCCGAGAGGTACCGGCGGCCCTGAGGCAACGGGGACCTGGGACGGGGGTGTGTTGGCGGGGGAAGGGGACACCGTGTCCCTCCCTTACCCCGG
>VWZL01001321.1:147448-189193 GCA_013396915.1 Stercorarius parasiticus | reverse complement strand
TTTTGCCTTTTTTGGTCTTCCCCCCCCACTCTTCTGCCTGGACATCGTGGTTCCATCTGTGGGGATCACTGCTGTTCTGTTCTGCTGGGGCCTCTCTGTGTGCTCACTCTCCCCAGGCTTCGTTTCTCCTGCTGCTCACAACTTTCCCAAGCAGTAGTGTAATTCATTGAAAACAACAATTTCACATTAATGAATTAAAGGAACAACACAACATATATGAATAACACAACATGAATAACATAAGCGTGCTTGATCGCAGCAGGAACGCTCAACGTAGGGACGAAGCCCCGTAAAGCTTAGGTTTCTTGTTCTATTGAAGATTTGGAACTTATTTGGAATTACTGTGCTTGAAATACTTTGTCTGGGTTCTATAATTAATACTTGGAATGGCTGATAGAAAAGTGGGAAAGAGCCCGTCGCCTCAGAGGTGGTTTTCTTTGTAAGCAGCACGCGGGTTTCTATGAATTTCTTGCGATGTGAGCACAGGGAGAGGCAGCGACCAGGCACCGCGGCAAAGTCATGCAGGGACAGGTGCAGTTCACTGGCTGGATTTCAGGTTGTGTTTACTGTCGTCGTTATTTATTTGTTTATTTTATGCCTTCTAGTAGTACCTAGGTTAATTTTAGATCAACCTTACGGCCGGTGCTGGAGGAGGCCGACAGGGTCACGACAAGGGCTTTTCTGTGTGACTCGATTCTAAGCACGGTGTGAGAAATTCAGAATGTGGAGGTGTATGGGGTCACTCAGGCCTCCCATTTTCTTTTTGAAATGTTACAGATTGGGGGAAAAATGTTGTTCTTTCTCTTGTGAAAAGTAAAAAAAGTGAGCGTTACCCCTCGTATCCAGTGATGATTTATTTTTAGAATTTTCTTGTGACTTTTCCTTATAAGAAGATAAGTGATTTCATGTTCTAACAGTAAGAATTCTTTCAGTTTTCTTCTTGTTGGGCTGTTTTTGTGTGCTAATTCTTCAGTCTTACTGTAGCTTTTATAAGTTGTTCATATGTCTGGCAAAAATCACACACTATCTGTGTGGGGGAGAGATGAGGAGCTGTTAAGATTAATTATTGAAGTACAGCTGCAATTAAGGATGAGTAGTCCGGAAGTCCTCCAGTAAAATCATCACTGACATTCTTCTTTTCATTAGTAATGTGTCGTATATTCAAAAGCTAAGCCGGCATCTTGATGCTGGTTTCAGCTCGGAGACTCTTTTTGCTCCCGGGAGTTTACTCCAGCCTGTCATATGCATAAATTCTCAGAGTGTATTTTACAAGCGTACTAAATTTGCTTTGCTTTAGATGTCTGCAGATGGCAAAAGCCAAAGACAATATAATTGTGATGTCTAAGCCTGTCTGACTTCTCTAAGCTGTGGGTTGTGATTAAGAATAGTGACTTTTTGCAGCAATGGAGTTTTATTATGGTGAATAGGTACAGTAATGGATGCACCTATTGCTGTCCTCAACTCCTTCAGCATTAATCAGTTCCTGTAGATTAGGAAGTCCTCCTCCTCCTTCTCTCTAATTATGAACATGTGGAAATAAGCCAGGTAACCATAGAAAAGTCGCAGCTTAATGTGATAAAACTTGAGGAAAGAGAAACATTTAATGGATAACTTGAGATGTTGAGTTCGCTCCTTCTCTCAGTTTACGTTTTATGGGAGTCCCTATAATAGTTCATCCAAAGTTTTGTTTCTTTGCCAAATTGAATGGCTGTAGATACATAGAGAAAAATCAGTTACATGATGCGATGCAATTAAAATTAGGGCTATATAAAGAAATGGAAATGTTTGCTCAGGAGAAACCTGCTAAAGAAGTTTGTAGGAGCTGTTTGACATAGTTGCTGAAGTGCGTGGTGAGCTGTAATTTTTGCAGGCTTTCACAAATATTTCTGCCTTCCCTCCCCGGTAAGAACTTAATTTAGCGCCGGATTCTTGACAGACCATTCAACTTTTCGCTGATGTGATGGACGTCATTTGGGTAATTGCGTTTAGTCAGACTCCGTGCCCATTAATCCAGCTTGGAAAACAAGAATTGCCAAATCACCCCAGCTCTCTTTCCTTGCGCGACTGCTGAGCAGTGTGTTTGTGGGCCAAGTTATTTATGGTTGCAGCCAAAGGTCGGGGGTACAGTAGGTGCGCATTACCCTGCGGTAAGCAGGAGTCCGGTACAGTGCACTTCTGTCACTTCCATGGTGACTGCTGGGGTGAGGACACGGAGGAAGAAGGAACGCGCCAGGTTGAGCAGCCGGGCTCCAGTTGCACAACATTCCTCCGGCTTACGCGTGGCCTCTGGCTTTTATGCTGAGTTCCCGTATTTGGTTTTGGTTTGTTTTGGAAGGAAAACAAATTTTTTTTTTTTTTTCGTTGATTATGAAGGCAGCAGCCAGTAGTTTTGTAATTGTTTTAATGCTAAGGCTGGATGGGGCTTTGAGCAACCTGGTCTAGTGGGAGGTGTCCCTGCCCAGGGCAGGGGGGTGGAACTGCATGAGACTTAACGTCCCTTCCAACCCAAACCATTCTATGATTTTGATGTCATCCGGAAGGGTGATTGCACACTTTCTGAACCCCAAGTTAGGCACCAAGCTTTCAGATCCCAGCACTTCAAGGAAAGAAATGAAACACTTTAAAACTTTACCTGAAATCAAACCCACAGAGTTGAGCAGAGACAGGCCCAAGATGCCATCCTGTCAAGGTTTACTGTATAATTCTTTCTAAATAAAGCTTAGATATTCCTTAGATTCCTTAGATATTAGAAATAAAGGACTTGAAGGGTTGTACCTGAAGTATTAGAGCTCTGTTAGGCTGAAATTGGCCATTCCGCATGTTCCAGAGGGAAATTAGCGAATAGTTTTTCCATATGTGGACTTGACCCAAGGTGTGGATCAGGATGGTGCTATAACATGGGAAGCTCAAAGGAAAGTTGGAAAGCCATACGCTGGCAGAAGACAAAGCACATTTGCTATTTTTTTTATGCCAACTAAATCTCTTGGCTGTCTCTCTTGCTGTTTGCTCTTACTGTTAGCTTTGTCACTTCATGCTTCACTGTAACTTCTCAATATGGGTCATTCATATGCTATTTTCTTTAAGTGTGTTTCTCAATACAACGTGGAGGGGAGCAGAACGTGGCTGCTGCGTATTCAAAGGGTGAAAACACAGGATGATGAATCCTCAGAAAATTTCCTTCTGATCAGTTCTTTGCAGTTCTCGTACCTCAGGCATCCAGTGAAGCTGAACTCAAGCAGGCATTTAGGTCATGGACTTGTGATGGCTACAAGTGCCTCATAGAAACGAGTAGAAGACAACTGCTGCTACTAACACAAGAAAGATTTAGATGTCATGTAAAAGTCTTTAGAGAGTGCTGTCCTATTTGGAACCATTAATGAATAAAATGTGAGACAATTCCACGTTAGAAGGGAGAAAATGCAGAGAGTAGTCTGTGAAATCCTGCATTTCCCACTACCTGAGGGGACTCATCTAATGCCATCACAGCTTGGGAAATAACACAGTTCAGGCTCATTACGGTATCTGAGACTGTACTGTTAATTTCTCCAGTGACTAAAGGTTTTTAGAGTACTATATGTTTTTCTTAGTACACTAAATATCGATATTGCTAAGCTATAAAACTTCTAGAAATAGCAAGTAATTTGCTTACAAGTTCGATAATAGGACAAGCTGATGTTTCCTCAGTGTAGGGGTTCTGTTGCAATTCCTGTGAGACAGATGCTCTAGAATTCTGCAAGAGTTTTATACATTTAGCCATTACTTCCAAAGATTAAAACAGATAGTTGAGGTTTAAAGACTCCCACAAGCTTCAGGCTTTTTAGCGTTTCAGACAACTTACAATGCCATGTCGTGCAAAGTATCAATAAAACCATTTAATCTCTTCCAGGTTTTCAGACAAGAAAGAAAGGCTGATGCATCTTAAAACCAAGCAGAGAGAATTCCAAAAACAGTAAGTTGTAGTTATTAAATGAAAATAAGCTATAAGAACTCTCAGAAAAACGAAACAGTCTCTCTAATGCGCTGTTGGTGGAGACAGACGTAGTCCAGATAGTCATAAAACTTTCAATCGTGTTTTTTCCTCTAGTGTTTTGAAGGCCATGGAAGGGAAAGAGATAACTGATCAGCTGGTGAGTTTTTCAAAGTGTCCCATAGCTTTTAAACTCTCTGAATTCCGAGATCTCATACTTTTGTTGCAATTTACCTTGAGGACATTGTGTTACTTCCCCAAAAAGCCTGTTGTAAGCAAAACTGAAATTGGCTCTGCAAGCAGAGCGCTCCAAACCATCAATATTTTTCATTTCATGCTAGATATTTGTTCAATAACTTACTATATTGATTGACTTTATACTAAGCATTTGGTTTGTTTGTGGCGGTCTTCTGTGCACAAACCAGCATATGAAATATTTATTTGTTCGTCTGATCCAATTAAGAACATCCTGCTACTTTTGCACTAAAGCTACTGGCTTTGTTGTTAATGATTAGTCAGTGTGTTTGAAGTCGTTTGTGCCCTAGAGTTGCTGAATGTTCTTTTTCAGAGATGGAAAATAATGTCCTGCAAGATGAGGATTGAGCAGCTGAAACAGACCATTTGCAAAGAAAATGATGAAATAACAAGACGTGAGTAATGCCCGTGCTTTTGTGATGTGGAAGACTCTGTGCCTTAGAGTGAAAAATCGATTGATGTGAATTTGAGTGTTAGTTTTTAAAAATGGTGAATTTCCAAACCGTCACTACTTAAATCAACTGGAAGGCAAATCGGTGAGTGGATTCTAGCCTTTTTATGCTTGGGTTTTAATTAGCAAACAGTAGGCATTATTCAGCTGGATGGAGATCATTTTGCAACAGCTTTAAAAGTAAATGCTTTAGCAGCCTATGACTCTGGCTTTGTCCCTAGAGATGACTTTATTCAGTGTAGTATTTCTGATCGCTTCCTCTTGATAAAGAGGAGCAAACAGCTCTGCAGCTGTTAATGGATTTCATGTTAACTGATGAATTTTAACACACACCTGTCTAGAAATCCTAAAATCCTACTTGAGCAAGAGTCACTGGAGTAGGGCATAGGCTGGTGAGGTGCTACCATTCAGCGGCTTCAGTTTTGAAACTCATTAAACGTTTTACGGATTTGTAGGGTCATTTTTCACAAGAGAATATGCAGCACTCCTTACAACCCACATGCAAAGGAAAGCTTGGAAGCATGTTCAGAAGCATGTTGACTGAATCAGGAACGTTTTTATGGCTTCAAATTCAAGAGGAGCCATACAGAGAGTGGAAGCAGAATCATATACCTGAGAATAGTTACAAAGGAACAGCACAAGCTTGCGGTGATAACATCAAAAAGGCTGAGATGCAAAATGATTTTCAATTAATAAGGAGGATGGATAGTAACAATAAGAAATGTATAATAAGAAAAAGATGGAGTAAGCAAGCCTGTTAGTTAACAGGAAAGAAAGGAAATAACGGTGCAGAGAAGTCCAAAGCATTCAGCGCCACCTTTACTTTGTCTTCTCGCAAAGAAAATGTGATTAGCCAGATTAGCCAGGACTGCAGGCTAAGGAAAGAAAACAGCCAGCTAAATATTATTTTGATTATGTCAGCAAGGCCATACGAGATTCACCTTCTGGAACTTAACGAACAAGCTGAAGTAGTCAGTGGAGCACTTGGGAACACATGAGGGAGAGAGGATGTCCCAGGAAACGGAGTAAGAACAGCATCTTTTTTCAGACGGTGGAGGAAGAACTGATGACACAGTCATCCTATTATAAACCTCTGACCACTTTGTAGGTAGTTGGAAGGTAAGGAAATTAAAAACATGCATCCCTTTGTTAAGAATAGGCCATAACAAATCAACCTCTTCTCCTGGGGGTCAAACGGTCTAGTGGAGGATGAAGCAGAAGATGCAGCGTACCTTAGCGTTGGGCACTACCCCAGACTGGCTCATGAGCAAGCAAAGATGTTTGCTCTGGGTGTAGTTCCTGTAAAGTTGGTACAAAAGGCTAAAAAGAAAGTCTGCATTCAAAGAGTGGTGATACTTGTCAAACCAAGGAGGTGAGACAGGTGGAGCTCAGCAGGAACCGGTTCCTGGCCCAGTTTTGTTCAATATTTTCCATAATAGCTTGCATGGTAGAATGGAAGGTGGAATGGAGGAGGCCAAGGTGGATGCTGTGGAGAACAGGATCGAGTTCAAAATCATGCAGATAAATAGACAATGTCATCTGAAAAGGACAAAGTCGAGTGCACGTTCTTGAGAAAAGAGAAATGTATAAATCCAAAATGGGGGGTGGTGGTGAGATTTGGCAAGAAAGGATCAGGGAAATTGCAAATTAAACAAAAATTATCAATTTAATGCTGCTCCAGAAAGATTATATTAATGTAAGCATTGTATTTAAGATGGGAGCAATTGTCCTGCTGTGCCAGCATTGGTGTTGCCTCAGTGGAAGTCTGAAGTCCAATTTTAGCAATTTAAGAAAGATACAAATCAACTGGAGAAAGTCTGGAAGAGAATATTAGGAATAAAACAAAAGGAATGGCTAAGAAGATTGATGTTTGGTTTGGTTTAGAGAAGGGGAAGGTGAAGAAAAGCAGTTTTTCAGTAGGCAGAAGATTATTATGAAGGAGATAACTTTTTTTCTCTTTAGCCTGTGAGGAAAGGAGAAGAGGAAGTCAATGTGACTTTGAGGAATTAGCCACCTTGTCTGAACATGCAGCTCTGAAGGTAGCAAAATGTTAGGACCGACTGGGGAGGGGAGTTCCTCCGCTCTTCTACTCTTCTGTGAAGTGTATTATCTGCAGCTTCTATGATTCATAGTGAACATGATTAGATTTAACCCATGAACTGACCTAACTGTTGCCCAGCTGACGTGTTGTTAGCTCAGTTACCCCAAAACTGCTCTTGCATGTAAACCCAAAATGAACTCTTGCCATGAGTAGGCAGTAGATCAGGAACTCAACTTGGTTCACTCTTGGACCACATTAGAACATGTAAATAGGTTGTTTCTCTTCTCTTGGATATATGGCATAGTCTAGTTTTCTGAAATAAGAACAATTTCTAGAACATTGGGCTCCTGCTTTTGCAGTTGACTGGACACCTCGTCTTAAAATAAGGTTTTAAAATATGTGTGTTTGCCTTCTGTCTATGGAGAACAGTTCAAGGAGAAAATCTTGCAAATCTCTGGCATAGCTCTCTGTTGTGCCTGTGCTTGCATTTATCAGGCAATGTAGGTGTGTGGGACAGCGGTGTCCTGAAATACTTCTGGGGACAAATTTTAATCACCTCATAAACTGTGTCATAAAGCAGAGGTGCTATGCCAAAAAAAAAAAAAGACAGTTGTTTCTGCACCAGGACTGCTAAAGAGGAGTGTTCAGTGTTCTCCAATAATTGCTGTTGGCCCTGCAGAAAAGGGAGTTCACTCTGTGAAAAAGGAGCCTTTCAAGTACAACGTGAATGTGAAAATTGAACAGATGGACATTTTACTCCTCCTCTGTCTCTTATTTTTTATGCAAAGGGAGAGTTTAGGAACATGAATGCAAGCATTAATTGATTTTCTGTTGATGTTGCAGGAATGATTAAAGGAAATGGAATTGCTAGCTGACACATGGGGATTCTTGGTACTGCTCAGAGAAAAGTCAGTTTTTCTGCTGTTCCTCTAACAGGGGGTCACTTATTTTATAAACCGGAGGATTACTAGTTCTTACCTGCATGGAGAAACTATTCTCACCTTTAATTTGGGACTTTGCATCTCCCATGTATCAGATCTTCCTTCCTACCAAACGCATCATGGGTCGCAACAGATCAGTTAAATAACTAGAAATAATTCCTGACATTCAGGGAAAGCACATGCTGTGTCTGTGGGGGTGGATGTGCTCAGGGGGGTACCAGCAGTTCTGGGCTCCCACCCTGCCAGACCAGGGACCGGCCAGAGGTCTGTGCGGTTCCAGCTCTGCGGCACGGCTGGCCACAGACCCATGGGTGGGAGTCAGTCTCAGGTCCCATTCTTTGGATGTAGCCTTTCATTTTTGTGCTCCTCTGTTGGGAAGACCGACAGCCTGAATGTGTTGTTTGAGGTAGCTATAGACACTTAGAAGTTTTCTTGATTTCAACTCTGAGGAGAAGGATCTGAGAGTCCAGGTGGACATCAGGTTGCTCATGAGCCAGTCATGTGCCCTTGTGGCCAAGAAGGCCAATGGTCTCCTGGGGCTCATTAAAAAGAGTGTGGCCAGCAGGTGGAGGGGGGTCATCCTCCCCCTCTGCTCTGCCCTGGTGAGGCCACATCTGCAGTGCTGGGGCCAGCGCTGGGCTCCCCAGGTCAAGGAACTGCTGGAGAGAGTCCAGCGGAGGCTATGGAGATGGTCAGGGACTGGAGCATCTCTCTGCTGAGGACAGGCTGAGAGCCCTGGGGCTGTTCAGCCTGGAGAAGAGAAGATGAGAGGGGATCTCATCAATATCTACAGGGCGGGGGGCAAGAGGATGGGGCCAGACCCTTCTCAGGGGTGCCCAGTGACAGGACAAGGGGCAACGGGCACAGACTGGAACACGGGAAATTCCATCTCAACGTGAGGAAAAACTTCTTTCCTTTGAGGGTGGCAGAGCCCTGGCACAGGCTGCCCAGAGAGGCTGTGGAGTCTCCGTCTCTAGAGATATTCCAAACCCGCCTGGACGCGTTCCTGTCCCACCTGCTCTGGGTGACCCTGCTTTGGCAGGGGGTTGGACGAGATGATCTCCAGAGGTCCGTTCCAGCCCCCACCATCCTGTGATATAACGCAGCTTCTTTGAGTAGCAGAAGCCACTGAGTATTTGTATTGTAGCTCTAGTTTCATCTGTGCCTTGCAATCAAAAACGTATCAGTAAAACGATGTCAGGGGTTAGTGCTTCCCTTCCATGCAAGGGACAGTTGTGTCACTTCCTGATGACAGGAAAGCGATGCCTTACTGTAAGAGAATCTGACTAACACTGTTTCTTTTCAGACGTAAAAATGGGAAGTGAGTGACTAGTAGTTGGGACTCTCCCTCAGACTAGAGTACATTAAGAGTTTCAGGCATGTATTTGGAGAGTGGGTATAAGAAATATTTTCCTATACTTTTGAAAGCCAGAGGTGGCTAACTCATTCCTTCTAGCAGCATATGTTTGTGGAAGCATTACTGCAGTCAGTTATTTTATAGGAGAATCAACAGATGCTCTTGAAGGATATTTTTCCAAGCCTCAGTCCGCCTGACGCGTGGAGTAAATTCAGGCAGATGCAGCGCTTCAGCACATAAGCGCATTTCTCGTTTTGTGACTGGAAAGGGAGACAGTCAGTGCTCCCCTGTGGTACCAAGAAGTCTGCGCCGTTGGGATCCAAGTGTTTTGAGAGCACATACGGGAGTGGGAAGCTAATCCCCCACTAGTCTCAGCAGTGGGGCCAGAGGTGGTGAAGGAAGATGCTAATCTGCACTTGATTTTTGGTTGCAAGCAGTGCATGTCTTTTTGGCCAGCACTATGCAAACATGTACAGCAGGCTATTTCTGTCATGATGATTACCTCAGAAGTTTAATTAAACTGAGAAATCTTGGCTTTTCTGCTCCAAATCCAAAAATAGCTGGGTAAAAGATAGGGAAAGATGAATCCCAATTTCAGTCTCTTTGGAGATCTTCAGAAAAGATTAAAAAGTTGTACCACTTAGCAGCTGGAAAACATTGACACTGAAGCAGGGCTTTCTGGTTTAAGCTGCTATAGATCTTGTTTTCTGTAAATATTAATAATGCTTTTCTCCAGCTTACTAGAAGTACTTCATAGCTCCTTTTCCAAGGCTAACATCTGCTGCTGTTTTCACAGATGCGGAGGGGCTTCTGAGAATCAAAGAGGAGAACCAGAAGCATTATCGCAGGGCTCAGCGGCATCAGGAGAAGAAAGAGAAGATCCAGAAGCATAACCGCAAGCTGGGAGAATTGGTAGAGAAAAAAACCTATGACTTGAAAACCCAATACGAGCACCTGGCAAATCTTCGTCGGACGCATATCCTGGAGCTAACATCGGTCATATTTCCCATTGAAGAAGTAAAGACAAGCATGAGGTACAGAAAGCTTACCCTTTTGGACTCACTTTGCTTAGCTTTAGACACCCAGAAGTGAGTCACCTCAGTCTAAGCTAGACGCTTAGGAGACACTCTGCGGGGAGAAGGAGGTGTTTCCCAAAGGCAAAGCATCTGACCCAAAGATAGAGGTCCAGAACAGAAGAACCTGGAGGTGCTAGCATCTCCCTGCTGAGAGATCTGAGCCACGTGTCCGACGTTAAGCTTTCTTAAAATAGTTAAAAATCGCAGAACAAAGGAAAGTAGTTTTGGCAATAAGGAGTTTTGCAGGAGTGTTTCTACAAGCATTTTGTTCTCTGTGAGATCTGGCTAAGTGCCTGCCAAGTGCATTGCTGATTATATTTTTTCTAACTTGTTTAAAAACACTCTGTTTCTCTTCGGGTGCTACAGAGATCCTGCAGACGTGTCTTCCGAGAGCGACAATGCCATGACCTCTAGCACTGTGAGCAAGCTCGCGGAAGCCAGGAGAACCACGTATCTCTCTGGGAGATGGGTGTGTGACGATCATAACGGGGACACCAGCATCAGTATCACAGGGCCTTGGATAACCCTTCCTAATAACGGAGACTATTCAGCATATTACAATTGGGTGGAAGAGAAGAAGACTACACAAGGACCAGGTAAGGAGCAAAGTCTGATTAGGCATCTGGGGTACTCCAGAAGCCAACAGAAGACATCAAGGAGCAGTAGCCCGTTCCTTTTCTTCTCGGTCAGACAAACCTGAGTCAGGAATAAATAGCAGTATAGGCATTAGTCCACTGAAATCCTCTTTTGCAGGAAATGCTCACTGGGACGCAGCACAATGTAATAGAGAGGTAAAGTTAATCAGTCACAGTTTTGACATGGTTCACATGCCATCGTTTTAATGGGAATTCCAGGAATTACTATTTTCTACCAACTTCTGACAGATTTCACTGTAAATGATTGCTGGATTCAGGCTGTTCTCGGTACTTACAAATGACATTTTCCAGAGTAGACTTCAGTAACACGTTAACACACCCACTGAGGCTTCACTTAAAATGAGACTTTCATGATGTTTTTATTGCTTTTAGATATGGAACATAATAACCCTGCTCATACCATCAGTGCTGCATTGTGCTATGCAACTCAGCTCGTTAACACTCTGTCTCTCATACTTGATGTCAATCTTCCCAAGAAGCTCTGCAACAGGCAAGTAAATGCAAGCCTCCGAGGAGGTGAATCAGTGACCAGTTCTGACTGATCTTCATTCAGTTTGGGTTTTGTGAACGAAGTCATTAACTTGGAACAGCTTTTCATGGTAACGGTTCATGGCTCGTGGATTTTTGTGTTTAATTCTGGATGGAGGGCTAGTAGGATTTTAGACCACAGTTAATAGTCCCTCCCTCTTTTTTTACCTCCTGAGAGTGTAGACCAACCATCGTAGTTGAAAATAACAGCTTTCCAATTGATGTGTTCAGCATCCTGCAATCAGAAAGGAGATACGACAGTGCATGAATAGTGCTTTTCATTTTATGAGGCCCTACCGTGCTTTACAAAATCCTCGCCCAATCCAGCAGCTCTTAGTCATCCTGAATAGCTCCGCCACATTAAGTGCTGTAGAACGTGCCTTATCGTATGGCATGACAGCAACGTCATTCTCTTTAGGATAAAACACCAATGGGGAACGTACCTGTCTGCCAGACATCTGGGAGTGTATTGAGTAAACCCCTTTTGTGATGAAAAGCACCGTTGGGTTTTTAACGTCTTGGTGGAGCTGGTGGGATCTGTACAGAAGAAGCACTGAGGAAGCTGTAGATCTGGTCAGTCTTCCAGAGGTCTCAGATACGCTGCTGAGATTCTTTGAAGTGTTTAAAATAGTGGTTGTGGAAGTGAGGGCACAAAAGTTGTGTAGGGTCTCTGCAGGCTTTTTTTTTTTTATACTATTATTTGGGTGCTCAGCCTTCCCAGAAGGAAAAGGTTGGGAAAAGAAAATGAGGCAAGATTTAAAAGGAGAGAAATAGCTTGGCTTTGAGTTTCATACCGTTTACATCACCTCTCCTGTGGAAACCGGTGAGACCAGGGCAAGCGGTGCTTGTTGATGAAATGCTAACAGTCTTGCAAGGTGAAAAATTAGCCTCCTGAGCACTCTAAAACTGGCTGTACAGTTTAAACAAGTGCTCTCTGCGAGGATGTTTACTCCAGGATTTGTTGGGAGGCCAAGGCACAGAATGCCGATGTCTCCAGTAGGTGTATTTTCTCAGCATTTTTCTTTATGTGTCTATATATGTGTTTCAACAGCGAGTTCTGCGGAGAGAACCTCAGCAGGCACAGGTTCACGCGGGCAGTGAAGAAGCTGAATGCTAACATCCTTCACCTTTGCTTCTCTCAGGTAGGGGGAATACGCATTTGTATTCTTTAAATAGCTTTTAAAATATCAACTGTGCCTGCAGGTTTCCTCCAGTAACTGATCATGTCTTTTTCTTACCTTCCCCACGGTAGCATGTAAATTTAGATCTGTTGCACCCACTGCATACGCTCAGGAACCTTATGTACCTGGTCAGCCCAGACACTGAGAACTTGGGCAGGTAAGAAAAGCAGTATCTCGGCTCGCCTGTGACTGAATCCCGTTTGAAGTGATGCGTTTGCCTTGTTACTTAGAAAGGAAATTCTTCTTTTCTGCTGTACCTATAGATCAGTCCTCAGCGCATCAGAAATGGGGGTAGTTTCAAGGAGGAGGCAGGAGAGGACAGAAAAAGGGGGTCCCGAGTAGGAAATTAGATTTGGGAGATGTCTGTATGCTGTGTGACGGGCTCAGCTGGAGGCTTTGTAGCCGATTATAGACTCGTTTCCCCTACGCCCCGAAGCAGGAACTCCTTCCCTCCAGGGGACAGCAGCACATACGCCAGCCAGTCTCACTGTGCTCCAAATATGACCGTACTCACATCTTGCCAACATGTAAATACCTAAGAGCATCCAGCAATATAAACCCTAAAACAAATACTAGGTAAAGCTTTCCCAAAATAATTCCAGCCAACGAACACCCTAGACCAAAGTCAACGCTTCAAATAATATTAATTTCTATGTAAATCAAGATTAAAGACAACTTTTCTGTTAACTTAGTACGTGATGGAAAGAACATCGGTTCCTGTGGGCTGCATGCACCAGGTTTAATAATCTTCCCTTTTTTTTACAACTTAAATAGAAAGAAAGCCACCAACATTGATTTCCCGTTGGGATAATCCAGTCCCAAGTCACTTGTGCCCGAGACAGTCTGCAAATATTTGTTTAATCTGACTGCTGCTTTATTCCCCCTTAAACACACTCATGTTCTGAAATCTGCTTTTCAAGTCTGTTCTCGTGTACTAGTTGTATTTAAAAACCCGCAGTGCCACTAAGAGGAACTGAATGCATGGCTCTAACCACTTCCCTCCTCTTCTTTGGGTATATCCCTACCGATTCAGCCCAAAGGTACCGGGAGCCAAATCTTTGTAACAAAGCTCAGCTTGGAAAAAATGATGTGCTTGCTGCTGCTTGTCTGCAAACAAGGAGAGGGCAGGAAATACCCAGAGAATGAAGAACTGTGTCCTGGAAAGCAGCTGCTGTAAAAGACCCACGCGCCGCAGTGGACAAAAAGTGAAGCCCTGAGGGATCCCCACGATGCGATGTAGAAGTTCTGAGCGGAGAGATGGGTCTCGCTTCTCCGGGCAGAGGTTTCAGAGCTCCACACGCATCAGTCGGGTCCATGCAGTAGAAGAAGAGGTTACAGGAAAGAGCTGGAGAAAAGACCTACCAGTGAGGGGAACAGTTTAGCCTCTGTAAAAGTGTCTCAGCTCGCTAGGGATGAGATTGAGAGATGCCTTGATTTCCTTGCCTTTGTGGGGAGAAAATGCAGGCTACTGAATGGCTTTGTAGACACCACTGGAAGCAAAGAGTCTGAGCTAGGTTGAAACGAGGTGCGTGTGCTTGACAGAGTTTAATTAGCCGCAAGAATGAAGGTGGGGATTCTCTCTTTCCTTATGTCGTCCTGTCGAGGCTGGATGAGTTTCTGGAATGGGTGCTTTCATCAGGCAGAAGTTACTGGGCTCAGGACAGGGAGAACGGGTGGAACGTAATGGCCTTTGTTACAGAGGAGGTCACTCGAGATGATCTAATGGTCCCTTCTGGCCTTAAACCTGATGACTCTCCTCTTATGTTGCCTCGTTAAGCAAAATGCTTTGCCAGAAGGCAGCGCTCCCATTCCTTTCCGGATTAGGAAAGAGGAGTGTTTACCTTTAATTTCCCAGCTGTCTGCAAAGTTTGCAGCAAGCAACTCTCTTTATTTTCCTTTAGATATCTAGGCCTATAGTTGCCTGATAGTCTCCTTTATAAGCCCCTGTTTTCACATACGTATCATTTTACAAAGCTTTAATTGTCTGGATTAAAATTTTCTGTGCTAAACCCGCTGCTTCAGGCTCCTTCTCCCGCTGAGGCTGGAGAAACGCTCTTACCCGCGTTAAATTCTTGCTCCCGTTTCCCCGAGCAGCTTTGCGCTTTGGAATGAGCTTTGGCAAGGACTCAGCTTGCTGTGGGGAGCCCATGAAAAACCTCCCGCTCTCTGCCCGCGGGTCACGGGCCACCGAATCTGCCTGCTTTGGCTCAGTAACGGTGTTTCAGGTTTTGGCTGCCCGTACTCCAGTGCAAAGCAGTGGGATGGGGTGGGATGCAGTTGTTTCTCCCGCCAGGCAGCGGCAGCAAGGATCTCGGAGTCACAGCGTAGGTGGGTTTGGCCGGGACCTCTGGAGAATCCAGCCCATCGCCCCACTCAAAGCGGAGCCAACTAGAGCAAGTTCCTCAGGACCGGTGGGGTTTAGGATGTTTCCAGTGATGGAGACTCCACAGCGTCTCCGGGCAACCTGTTTCACCAGCCCCGTGGGGTGGGGGGGAAGAGATAGAGCTCTTGAGATGTTGCCGAGGGTGAGGTGCTGCCCTGGGAAGTCTCCACGAGTGAGTTGTGCCAACCCTGTTCTGTAAGTCATAAGCGACACCCTTCCCCTGGCTGACAGAGCTGGGCCTGGCCGCGGCGAGCGTTAAAAATAAAAACCCGTTCCGCATCAAGCTGAGATTTCCACCGGCGGAGCTGGGAGTTATTATCAATAGCGTTTTCCTTTTGTGTGTGCGTGTTCCGCTGCCAAAGCAGCACAGCTCTGCCGCCGCTCCTGCTCCCTGGACTGGAACCCAGCTATCGCTTCCTTGGCCAACTGTTTGCGTTTCACCATTGTCATAATAGAGTTATCTCCCTAGCCAGCGAGTTTCTCTCCGCCAGCTGATAAACGCAGAGGTGTTTTAATTTCTCTGCCCTGCAGAGGACAGGGCAGGGTGCTTTGGCATGCCGAGGACTCACGCTAGCACAGCGACGGTCCCTCTCCCGTGTGGGCTGATGATGGCATTGTCTCCGTGTTCGCAGGTCCGGGCCTTTCGAAATCAGCGCCGATCTGGAAGACTCCATGGAGTTCGTGGATCCCAGCGCCGCCGGAGAAACGGATGAGAGCGGCGATGAGCACGTCAGCGACGAAGAGACGGACCTAGGGACAGACTGGGAGAATCTGCCAAGCCCCAGGTTCTGCGACATCCCCTCTCAGCAGGTGGAGATGCTGCAGAGCCAGAGCAGCCAGGTGTCTCAGCCCATCGCCAGCAGCAGCGCTGGCGGAATGATCTCCTCCGCCGCCGCCTCCGTCACCTCCTGGCTGAAGGCGTACACTGGACATCGCTAACGAGCGTGGGAAAAGCATCGTAGGATTTGCAGAAGGAATCCCTCCCCGACAATGCTGTAGTAAACCTTACGTATTCGGTTAAGTAGTGCCTGGAACAAAGAAAAGGTCAGACTTTCATTTTGTAAACCAGAAAAAAACCTTTTTATTTACCCAAGATGACTGTGATGGTACCATTTTGTAAATTAGCTAGCTACGTACTTCTGACGGATTCTGCGACGGCACTTTGTGTCTTGGTTCTGTCTGCATTGTTGAGTAACGAAGGAAAAAGGACCCGGTAGCCTCCGGCTCTACTTTCTGAAGAAGAAACAGATTTTGGAGTGTCTGGATCGGGATGAGTATGGAGAGGAGGCTGCTCCCTGCGCAGTCTGGACAGTGGTGCAAATGCAGTTCACATTTTCTTAACTCTTCTTACAGGGTTTTTCGTTTGTGTGTGTTCTAAATCTGTCTTGCATAATGCAAAAATGCATATTTCTAAATTTTTTTTCATTCAGGACATGAAAATTATGCATTTTTAACATGTTTTCTAATCTCCGTTGCCATATTTTTAATACAAAGAATCAGCGTGGACAGGAATTCACACAGCAAATTGCTCTTAGTTCAGATTTGGTTGTGAATCTTGACCCAGTTTTGCCGTAGAAAACTGGCTGGTTTCATGCTGTTTCCACCGGTAGGTAGTCTAGAAGCTTTCGTGTTGTGCTGTCCAAAGCACACAGGCTCTTTTAATACCATACACCAAAGAAACACTGGACATTCTCTTAGCTAGACCCGCATCTGACGCCGATACAGGATTGCGTTGTTGCAATAATATTCATCGGTTCCAACACCACGTTGCTACTTTTTCATAATAGAAAAACCTCATTTCAAGCTACTTTAATGAAATCACGCGGTCTCCACACTACATGCATTTTTAAACCCTGTTCCATTTTATGTTTCTGGTGGGGTGTTTTGGTTTTGGTTTTTTTTTTTTCTTTTTTTATTTACTGAATGCCAAGAAGTTGATCTGATTTCACTGCAGAGATGCTCCCAGCGCAGCTGGCTGGCTTGTAAAACGCCAGGAGGTGCGATGCTGACAGCTTCGTTAACGCTGACGCGTTCGTTAACACGTGCTCCTCCGCTTCCTCCGCCTTGCGGTACGTATTGCTTAAAGACGGGTTTGCTCAGCGAGGCTTCCAACGTATGGTTTACATTTCATGGAGCTGGGACGTTGTACTTCTCCACGGGGTAAACGAACACGAAAGCATCCTCCTGTCCCTCCGGGAGGGGAGGTTTCTGCCACAGGGGACATGGCGAGGCTGTGGGAGCGATGCCCAAGCCGCGTCCCTGCCATCGGGCAGCGTCCTCCTGTGTGTCCCAGCTCCTGGCTGCGGGGTGGCTGGCCCGGCTGCCTCGCGGAGCGGCGGGTGACGGTTTTGCTCCGTTCCTCCCCATCCCGGCCAGCGCTGCCTCCCGTCTGTGCTGCGCCGCGGGCGGGGAAGCGGTTGTGGCACCGAGGCCTGTGAGCCCCATGTCGGGGGGGCAGCTGAGCATGGCCTCCCCCAGCCCCTCTCCTACGGCAGCTCTTTCTCTTTGGCCTCGGGGACGGGCATCTCGTGTCGGTAGTTTCTTTTAATTTTTATTTCTTCTTTTTTTTTTTTTTTTAAACCAAAGACCCTTAACTCCACACTAACATTGCACCCGTCGTTAGATGAAGGCGCCCTCAGTCCTGCCGCTCTTTGGGTCGAAATCCAACAGTTGGGTTAGTTCTAAGAGAACCGCCAAGACTCCCTCGAGTACTGCAGCCGGACGGGGGAGGGTTCCCGCAGCCCCCCCGCTGCCTGGAGGGGCTGGGGGCAGGTCTGGTCACTGCTCCCCTCACAGCACTTTACTCCCTTGCAGCTCTCGCATCCTCTGGGCAACCAGCACACACCAGTACTGTATACTGGGCTCTCAGCACCGCACAGCCCCTTCTGGTTCCCCCTTTATTTTGCACTGGACCCCGCCATGTAACTATCTTCCTCTCTTTCTTTTTTTTTTTAATTATTTTAATAATGCGTTTTGCTCTCTCATCGCTGCCTTTGTGCTACTTCGAACCCCCTAAAGGTGAGGCCGTGCTTCTGCTTTGTACGCTCTCCTTTCCTTTAGGGGGAAAAAAAACCCAACACAAAAACCTTTTTAAGCCATATATTTCATCATCGTCACGTTTTCCCAATAATTTATTTGCAACCATGTCGTATTCTCAGAGTGCACAACGGCCCTGCCAGGGGGTTAAAATGCATCGGGACAGGTCTTTTTCCGGGATGTTTTTGTAACAGAATACAGATTGTGGTTTGTTTCTGTTGTTTTGTTGGGGTTTTTTTTGTTTGTTTGTTTTTTAAAAAAAAGTGTTTTGCACAGGTGCAGCTAAGGAAGACTCGCGTGTGTCTGAACCTCGCGTGCGAGGGCCAGGATGAATTTTCCAGGTTGTTTTGGGGGACGGGGAAGGGAGGGCAGGAATATCTGTAACTATAGATATTTGAAGGCAGCCGGCTGAGAGTTCACAAAACACTTTTGCGTAGTGTGAATGCGGGAATTTCAGTTTAGGCCGTGACTTTTGTCCGTGACCGGTCATCTGGGGTGTTCGACCTGAGCTTCCAGGGGAAAAAACCTTCATTTCCAGAGCCTACCCCTCCGCTGGGAATGGGGTGCCTTGGTGGGGGCTGGGGGGGGACACACCCCAGGGCTGCTCGTCACCCGCAAAAACTCACGGCCTCTCTCTGCACCTTCCCAACTAGATGTAACTAAACACAAATCTTTTGGGTTTGTTTGTGGTTTTTTTTCTAAATTTTATTGTATTATTGCAATAAATCTTTAACAGTAATTTTTTTTTTTTTTTAAAGTTGTATATTTATAATTGTTACTTCTGTGTGGTTTGTTTGTAACCTGAGAATTTCCAGCCTTCGGAGCATCCCAGGGAGACTGGAGCTGTCACGGTGCCGTCACACAGCCCTGGACTAAGCAATACCCATCCTAAAAAAAAAAATACTTCTACATAAAATAACGGCATCTCCTTTGGAGCAGGTAGAGGAGTCCCGCAAAGCGCCCACAGGCGTGTCCCTGTACGTAGCTGTAAAGGGATAAATCTCCTGTGTGAGCCTGGCTTTGAGCCGCTCCGCTGCGGGGCCAGGGTTGTTCCTGGTGGGAGGGAGCCTGGAAGACTCTGCGTGCGAGGGAAGATGCTCCTCCTTACCGGGCCGTTTCAGGACACGTGCGTCTTCTGGAGGAGGTAACTGTTAAAAGTGAACCGTTGCGTGTCTGAGCGCCAGGGGCGGGAAAGGGAGCAAGAGGCAGGCTCTGCCTGCGGGACCTGGTGGCCTGGCAGACTGTGGTTTACTGGCTGGGGAGCGATGGAGAAGGAAAAAAAAAAACTCATCCCGCTTAATTTTTTTGCGGCAGCTCTCTGGTGGGGAGGAGTCATTCCCCACGCTTCCCGTCTGCTGCACGCTCGGGAGCAGGAGCAGCCCCGAGCTAAGGCAGCTTGGTCATGGCCCTGCAGGAAAGCAGCCCCTGCCCAAAGCCAACCCTGCCTCCAAGCTCAGCTCCTGCCCACCGGTTCCTTAAGTCAGTTGTGCTCAAGCAGTGCCATCAGCAGGAGGGTTCGTCCTCTGCTGACACTGGTTTGTGGCAGGAGAGCTGCCCAGAGAAGCTGTGGCTGCCCCATCCTGGAGGGGGTCAAGGCCAGGCTGGACGGGGCTTGGAGCAACCTGGGCTGGTGGGAGGTGTCCCTGCCCAGGGCAGGGGGGTGGGAACTGGATGCTCTTTAAGGTCCCTTCCAACCCAAACCATTCTGAGAGCAGCCCCGTAATGCCCCAAGTCCTGTCCCTACTCCAGGGTTGCTCAGACCAGCCCAAGGCAGGTTGGGGAGGAGAAAGCGAGGCTTCAGCACCGTTCCCACCCTGCGAGAAGCAGGACTTAAGATGGAGGTGGGACACATCAGTGCAGTGTGAGGTGATGGTTCTGGGGGCTGGCACGGGGGCAGCCGTGACCTGGGGACAACGCAAGGGAGCTGAGCTCCACCAGAGCATCGCCGTGGGGATGCAGGCAAGGGGAAAAGCTGCTGGACAAACAGGCAGGATGGAGCGAGAGTCCAACCACCAGCCTCAGGCACGGGTGGCTTTTTCAGTGGCATCCACAGCAGGAGCCTCACCCCCCCCGAGCTGGATGAAAACTGGAAGCTTACGAACGATGGAAACGTTATTACAGTGTCTTCACGGGCAGATCTGGAAATTCAGTCCAGACGCTCCAACCGCTCCCAGGAAGGGAAGTCAAGCACCCAGTGCAGTCTTTACTCCTCAGTTCTTCCCAACGCTGAATTTTCTAAGTAAAAGTCCAACGCTGGACTAATTTGTATTTTTTTTTAATTGCCTCTTAAAAAAAAATTCATCAGACCTTGGGTTCTCCCTGCGCTGGCCCTTAAGGAAACAGAAATCTGCATTTTACTACTTTATAGGGAAAAAACCCCCCAACTTGCAGGCAGCTCAGCATGGCTACATTCAAAACAACCCACGTCTGGATGCAAAAGTTTGTTCCATAAAACACTTTTTCCCAGCAATGCTGTGCAACAGGGATAGTTCCGGCAACCAGCGTAATAAATGATGTACAAAACAGCCCACGTTCCTCAGCCAGCAAATTGTCCTCTGATTTTAACTGCTCCGAGCAACAAAACAGCCCAGCGCTATTATTTTATTCTTATTTTTCCCCTTGTTCAACGAAGGTGACCAAAATCTCACACCCTGTTCCAAAAAAAAAATGACCTCACTGGCCCCTTATCTAGTTACAAAATATTTTCCTCTGCTGCTTCTATTTCAGCCTCGCAGGGACGTCCCTCGCTGCTGTCAGCCTGCCGCGCGTTATCTATCTCAAGTTTTCCAGAGTCTTGGGGGGTGGGGAGGGCAGGAAAGCCGTTTCTTCCCCCTCTTCCTTAACTGAAATTAAGCTGAAGGCCTTTGATGCCGATGGCTTGGGCGAGACAACTCCTCCCAGAAAAGTTGTTTTGCTGCCTGTCCCTGCGCAGCGGAGTGAAGCCTGCGCTCCGTTAGGAGAATGAAGTCACCGAATTAATGAGGGACCCTGCTTTTCCTCTCCCTCCTCACAGCTGATTACGAGGCCACCCCACCCTCCTTTTAGATTTCTAATTTCATTCCTCCTGGTTGTCATAATGTCTGCTGCATTGCAGGGATGGCTGAGGGAGGGGTAAAGCAGGGACTGGGGGGAAAAAACCAGCATCCCTGTTAAATCTACCGTGACCATCCTGAGCTCACCAAACCCACACTTGGGGCTGTAAGGGCTCACTTTTCTTTCTCTCGCTGTTAATGGAGAGAAGAAACACACGCGCCTTCAAACCCTCTCTGTCCTCACATTCGAAAACAACATGAGTCACTCCCTGCGGTCCCACAGCGGTTTCAGCAAAGGCGAAGCAGAGGGAGGCGGGTGGTCCAGCCTGGCCCCCGCAGCCGGCAGCTCTCCTGGCCCGTCCGCACCCCGCTGATCAGAGAGCAGGTCCAGCTGGGTGTCCCATCCAGACGCTCCTCCAGTGAAGAGCCCTCACCCCATCCCAGGCGCTCCCCTGGGGGCTGCAGGGCAGAGGAGGGAAGGTGGCTCCGGCTCTGAGATCTTGTCTGCCAGGGATCCATCCTTCTTCCGAGAAGGGGCAGAGAAACAGCCGCAGCATGAAGTGCAGGGACTCAAACACCACAGACGCAACCGCCGCTCTACCTGGCTGCAACACGCCTGCTGCTCCTGCTGGGTTCTCCAGGGCACATTCCCAGGCTTCCAAACTGTTGCCCCTTGGACAGGGAGCTGGGCACAAGGAGGGCTGGACTCTGGAAAAAAGCACTGCAGGACAGGAATGCGCTCCAGGACGTACTCGGACAGATGCCACGCTCGGCTCCCATTCAGAGTTTGAGGAACTGCCGTTCATCTGCACTTCCGATGCAAACCTTCACAACTCCCCTTGGAAAGACCGACTCACACCTCAGAAACAAGATGCCAGAGGCTGCAGCAGAGCGGGGCGAAGTGGGGCAAGGATTCTTCTTGCGAGGGAAAAATTCCGTATACAGCAGACGGCAAAGCTTCCAGCACATCACCGATCCCCGAAGCAACTCCGCTTTCATCCTGCTGGGCCCACGCTCCATCCTCGAGCATCCGGTACCGGGCTGAGGGGCGGACACAAGAGCTGAAGAGCAGGACAAACCAGAGAGCCCCTGCTTTTCACACCTTGTACCAGCTTTCCGGAGAACAGGAGCTTCTGGGAGGGAAAGGAAAAGCTGGAATTTGTGACTGTTACAGCAGGGAATTCTCCAAGTAATACAGGTTTGGAGGGTTTTTTTGTTCGTTTCGTTTTTAGAGGATTATTTCTCTAGAGGAAGCACACTGCAAGTCTGAACTACATCACAGCACCAAGTTTCTGCCACAAGTTTTACAGTATTTTTATTTTGGGGCAAGAGTTTTTACATGAGAAAATCAGGTAAGGCAGACCTAGAATGCACATTTTATTTAAGTAAAAAAAAAAAAAACCAAACAAACAACCAACCAGACAACATGGGTAAGGTAGCCAAGAACTTTTTATATTCTGACTATACAATAATATTCCTCTCTTTTTATCCACTGCCACGCTACTATAATGGATCTGTTCTAAGTCTAATTTTAAGGTTGTCCAGTTAAGTTGTCTGAAGATTTCTTTAAACAAGTTGACCTTTACCTCTTTAGAGTTTCTTCTCAGAAACATTCATATATTATACAGGATATACAGATTTTGAAACAAGACACTTAAAAACACACACAACTATAGCCGCAACACTATCATAGCTGCATTGTAGTGATTACGTTGTTCAGCCAGCTGTAGACTCTGTATGTACAATTAGTTTTTATAGTGTTATTTACATAGATGGACTAAAAGCTATCTTTAATCTAAAAGGTAAAGGCTCTTGTGTTTAAGTATGTGCAGTTTCATAGCCCTGTGGAAAAAAAAAAGAACAACCAAAAAACAAAAACCACGACAATTATATACACTGTAAACAGCACAAGGCATGAGAATCTCCTCCTACCCCAAACAATCTCGCAGGAAAGTGTATGTGCACTAATATTCCTCTTCCGCTTCGGCTCCCGCTCCTCTGGTTTTCTTATGAATAGCACGGTTAAAGCTGTGGCAGGCAGGAACCCAATGATTGTCATGAAGACCTAACTTACAGCCCGGGATGCCCTTCTGAGACCGGTGACAGCACATCCAGTACCCAGGCCCGTAGGGTAAAGCTTGACAGTATGGTTTGGGATGCCACCGGCACAGCGATACGTCCCCCTTCACGTACTTCTTCTTGCACTGCTTGCAAGGGTCTTCCCTGTAGCGGGGATCGCGGACCCAGCGGGAGTCTGCCGGCCTGATGTTGTAGTACTCAATGATGAATTTGAAGTAGTAGCAAGTGCATTTTAGGGCAACCAGACTCCTCGTAGGAAGCAATCCAAAAATCTTCACTATGATGTGGTGAGGCAGGAAGGCCATATACTGCTGAGGCTCCAAAAGCTGCTGAATTTTAAACCTGGTCTCCAGAAAGTCATGCGAAACCTGCCTTTTTAAGCAGGAAGCATCAAGTACTTGCAAAGCCCCTTCTGTCGGAGGGACAGAAAGGGCAGATGGCTCTGTAGGGACACTGTTTCTGACGCATGATCTCTCAGATGCCAAAGCATCCTCATCCTCATTTTGAGCTACTTCTCTTGGCTTTTCTCGGGTACTTTCCCATAGTGGCTGTTGCCCGTGAGCAGCAGGCTGGTCAGCCTGGAGAAAAAACAGCCTCCCTGGGAGCGGATCTTCACTCAAACTGGAGTTAGAGAGCTGCTCTTTCCTGCATCCTTTCTCAGTCTTGGTGACCGATATACTGATGCATAAGGGCTCCTTCCTAGCGGGGTGCAGACTCTGCTTTGGGAAAATTACAGCCTCTTTCGATGTACAATCAACAGTCGCGTTCTTGCTTTGCAAGGAATCCGGTGGCAACCTGGCAGCAGCTGGACACGCAGATGGCAGAGGTCTGGGAGGCACAAGTTGCATTTCAGAATCGCTCCTGCCAGCGGTTATCGCCAACACTGCATGAGCAAGTCCCGAATTCACATTCCCCATCTGAGTATCCAGCCCTGAAGGAAAGGGCTGCCGAGCGGAGGCAGTGCCATCCCACAACTCGGTGTCACCCAGAGGACTGCACTGTCCTCCGTACCCAGCCTCTGCTACCCCTGCCTCCTCCAAGCCATCCCCCGGTGCCAGGACCCCTGAGGACACCTTCCCCGCCTCTCCCTCGGGCTGGGTGCCGTTTGCCAGGAGCACCCTCCCAACGTTTCTACGGAAGCTGTTGTTCCGCGAGAGGCTCCCGGCCTCCCGCTCGCTCTGGCGCTTCAGGCACTCCGATTCCAGCTTGGCCACCATGTCCAGCACTCGCACGGGCTCGCTCTGCTGCTGCTCACTACTGCCACAAGGTCCCCTCTCCGCATGCACCTCGCACGCCCCAGCGGCGGAGAAGGGGTCTGAGCTAGGAAGTGCACCCTTAGGCTGAGCGCTCAGCCTCGCAGTAGAAGCAGGCGTGCAGGTTTTAGCACAGTCTACCAGTAAAGCCCTTGCTCGCTGCTCCAGAAAGGCCACCATCTCTATCACTGAGAGGGATCGGCCTGGGAACACACCCTCACCGTTGTCGTTCACGTAATGCACCGAACAGTGCTCGATGCCACAGGCAAAAGGCTCCGGCTGGGAGCACCTGGCATTCGCCTCCCTCATTCTTTCCAGTTGAATTTTGGCTTTTTTAAGATCAACCGATTTTTTCCTGCGTTTAGCTGTTCTTCCATCAATATCCCACGTGCTTTTAATTTTCATCGACCCGAGCCGGTTGTTGCTGCTGCATTGTTGGGCTGCAAAGAACGCGATCTTCTCCTTTGTGTTGCCAGGTTTCACCACAGCCCAGACATCCAGCGGCCCTTCCCCTTCTTCTCCCTGGTGGATGGTTGCAGACAAGGCATTCTTCTTTTCCCTTCCGCTTGGACCATCCGCTGGACCTTTCCCACTCATATTGCACATAGTATTTGGATAAATAATCCCCAGAAGCTTACGAGATGGAGTCACAAGGGAGGGTTTTGGGAAAACGCTCAGTTTGGTGCAGTTAGTGTATTTTTCTTCCTGCGCTGATCTCTGATGGCTCATAGGTTGGCCTCTCAGGGAATTCTGGCTTATTTCTGGAGATCGCTCTTTCTTCTGTAACTTGAGATATGGCTTTAAGTGCATACCAGAAACCCTAGAAAAACAGAAAAGGGAGAAGTTATAGTTGCAAAATATGCCTGCCTGGAATTAAGAGGAGGTGGCCCAGAGTAGGCACCAGCATGTCTCCTACTCTACAACAAGCAGCCCACACCTCAAAAGGAACCACAGGAGAAAGGAAAAGGAGCAACCAAGGCTGCAACATCCACCCTTGGAGAACTTCTTACAATAGGATTTTGATCTTAAGGACAGCAGAGATCTTCCCGTTAGAGAAATGTGTTCCCAGGGAGTTGCAAGGAGAAATCCTAACGGTTAAGTTCTATCCGTTGTACAAACGTAGCTAGAGGTTCATTCTAGAGTCAAAGCCATCCTTCTGTCTGTTCATTCCATGCAGCCAGCTGTAAGGTACAGGGGGTCCAAGGGTTTATCTTGACATTAGCTACCACAGAATCATAGGGTTGGAAGGGACCTCTGGAGATCATCTCGTCCAAACCCCTGCCAGAGCAGGGTCACCCAGAGCAGGTTGCACAGGAACGCGTCCAGGCAGGTTTTGAATGTTGACAAGAGACTCCACCACCTCTCTGGGCAGCCCGTGCCAGGGCTCTGCCACCCTCAAAGGAAAGAAGTTCCTTCTCATGTTTAGGTGGAACTTCCTATGCTCAAGTTTGTGCCCATTACCTCTTGTCCTGTTGCCGGGCACCACTGAAAAGAGCCTGGCCCCATCCTCCTGACACCCACCCTTTTAAGTATTTGTAAGTTTTGATAAAATCCTCCCCTCGGTCGCCTTTTTTCCAGACTGAAGAGACCCAAATCCTTCAGCCATTCTTCATAAGAGAGGTGCTCCAATCCCCTAATCATCCTTCTAGCCCTTTGCTGTCCCCTCTCCAGCAGTTCCCTGTCCTTGAACCGGAGAGCCCAGAATTATACCATAATAAATATAAATACCATATATTTCCATTTTCTTTTCAGTAAATAAAGTACAGTTAAAGCTGAAAAGGGAAATTAGCAAGTGTAGTTATATTCATCAGAGATCCCAGCAGGTATCTGATCTCCTAATACCACCCAAAATGAAACCTATTCTTTAGTATATCAATAATGGCAAGTTTTGTGTACTTTCCCATAAAGGTCCTTACGCTGTACATCAGGTGCCACCACCACCACCCCCCCCCCAAAGTGACAGAAGCATCACGTACAGCTGAACAGAACCACTTTCAAGGACGTGGTTTTATACTTAAGAATTTTAAGAGCTGTGAGGGAGACACTTGGATGCCGCTGACATTACGGCAGCAGCACCACTCCTGCGACAGTCCCCGCCACTCAGCTCCTCCTTTCTCTTACACCTTCACAATAATCTTCAATTCAAAGCTCAAAAACGCAAAAAGCCCAGGGCACTGCCACATCGGATGTAATTATCAGGAGACTTCAGGCTCTTCTCCCAGGGGTATCACATAAGCATATTACAGAACTAACTATAGATTATGTTTCTATGGTAATCCTTGAATCGTTACATTAAAAAGCCTCCTTTTTAAAACGGGGATAATCCACGCTTGCTAGTTTAAGAACAGCAGGTTCACTGCCACATTTATCATGAGCTGATATGGACACATTCAGACACTGAATATGTTTCCCTTGACAGCCACCACCAAAACAGTTGCTTTATTATTGTGTTTCTAGCCTAAAAATAGCTTTTAATTAAAAACCTCAAGCCGTAATGTCTATAAAGTTGGACAAATTTATAGCTGCAAGACCTGCAGTTAAAACACACTATGGGTTTGTATCAGACACAGCCAGAGTCCCGCTGGGCTCTCCCCTGCCGTGCCGCAGTGCCATCAGAACACACGACTACCTCAAGATGCCCTCACTCATGCTACGCAGGGCACCCCTGGGGCTGGCACAGGAGGAGGGGGGCACCCAGTTCACCCACCCCTTGAGCAGACCTGCCAGAGCGCACAGGACAACCGTAAGAAGTCCTAACAACAGATGCTGACCAAGAACGCACATGGATGTGTCGTATGAGCAACCTGGAGTGCAGCCTGGGGACCTTCCAGGTGACCCGGCCCCATGGATGAGCCAGGGCTGTAGAGCCTCCAGAGTGACTGATGGCAGAAGGGAGAGCTGAGCCAGAGAGCACCAGAGCCAGCCGAGGGAAGGCTTTGAAAGCAAGATGCTCCACTTCCAGCTGCCAACACAACGCACACGAGGGCAATACCTTGGCCAGGCACCTCCTGCGCCCGTCCAAGCAGAGGAAGCCTCCTACACTGGAAGCAGCCATGCTGCTTAACCATTGCCTTCCCCTGAGGCTTTGGCTCCTCCTTCTAGCCCTGGTGATAAGCAGTGAGGGGATGGGTGACAAGTCCCGGCAGAGAGGTTTTGGGGAGATACATCAAGGAAGAGGGCTTAGTTCACCTTTCTACAAGTATGCATAAAACTTAGGGGACCCCTTTGGTCCCCTGCAGTGCTCCGAAGGCCAGGAGGCAGCCACTGCCAAGGATGCTGTTATGTTCTCTCCCCTCCCAATTTTATAAAGATCATCACCTCACTCTTCCAGCCAGACAGTGCTAAAACCACCTGCACTTCCCCTACAGGCTGGGGGGATAAGAGAGCTCCCCGTACTGCAGATACGCCTACCCTAGCTCCTGGGTTAATTCCCTCCCCGTGCCTTCTGCAGGCTGATTCCAGCTCTTGTTGGAACTGGGTCACCTCCCAATTTAGTCTCCTCTGCAAAATGCAACTGAGCTGTTTCGTTTGCCTTCTCAGTTGGATGCTAAAAACGAAAATAATCTGATAAAAATAGAACTTCAGGGTGCTGAAATAGATGAAGAAAGAGAATATGGGAAATCAAGGCTGCTGTAGTTTGTTTCAGCCTCATTTTCCAGAGGGTCTGCCTCATCTCAGTTGCATCTGATAGCTAAGCAGGGTCAGGTCACCGATGTGCTCGGGCCAGAAGAGCAGCAGGTGAAGCACTGCAGTGAAACTGCTGCAGAGAACGCCGCCTGCAGCCCTTCCTTCCCCAGCCAGAAGGGCATTTTGGAGCTGTGCTTTTCAGACTGGAGAGAGAAAAGCTCCGATGGCTGCCTGCCACCATACCCCAGGGAGAAGAGGTGAATACAATTAAATACACGACTTTGCATGTTGAAATCTCATGAGCCAGAAGCAGAAGATCGAGTTTCATTCATGAGTTTTCATGCCAGGGTGTTTGAAAGATGAGCTGGACGTGGTTTTAAAAGGCTTTCTTCAAGCAGTTTTCAGGAATCCAGCAGGACAATTGGTTCAACACCCTTCATTAAGAGAAGCTGCAAACGAAGGTGAGACCAGGTATTATACGAATGAAAACAGGACCAAACTGGTTACCCCAACATGCTCAGAGGACACGTTTAGCCAGCAAAGTTGGTTCAGCTGCTCCCAGCTATTTCTCGTCTATGGAGAAAGACAAAGGGTAGAGTTATGCCTCACCTATTACGGATTTCTTGTTTAAGGTTATATTTCCTCCTGTGTTTCAGTTAGTCTCTGGCTTGGCCAACAATACCATTTAAGGTTGAAAAGTTATAATTTACATAACAAAATTATGCCTTAGTCAGAAGTTTTACTGCCAGAATAATTGCCTCATTTGAATTCAGTGTTCAGTCCATTGCACTGTTTTAATGGATCCAGTTTTAAAGAAAACCTTAATTTAATAACTTCAGACAGCTATAAAGGAGTCCTGCTAACTCCACCTGACCAGCTGAATCACTGTGCCACCTGCCTCCCAGTTTTTGGGCAGTGGGAAAGAGAATTTCCATTTTAAAAAGGATGTTAGTAATGGACCTTACCTGAAATAGAGAAAAAAAGCCCCCACCCCACACACACTTTGCTGTGAACATTAAGAAAGAACTTTTAAGCAAACATAGCGTCTTCCCTGCATGTCAGCAGCACATTTCATTCCTAGCTCCTAGAATTAAAACAAGCCTTCCCAGCAGAAATTGCTTTGAAGATGAACCAGAGCCCAGTCCCCACCCACAGACTACCTTATTTCTGCAACATTTCAGTGCTGGCAAGCAGAGAATTGCGGCAGCTGCAGGTAAGTTTTTCAATATTTAAAACCACCAAAAATAGTTGTTAAAAGGTGAAGTCACTGACAATTCCCTATGGTACTTAATGCCAGAATAATTCTGTTTGCTTTCCTCCACCCTTTGAGTTATCAAGCTTTCTAATTTTACCTTTAGAGACAATGACTCTTCAGAAGTTCATGGAGTAAGCATAAAAGGTTTTCAGTCCCAAACGTGTGGTTTTGAATTGCTGGTAAGAGATAATTCTGCCAGGAACCATCAGCACTGAAACAACTAGCAGTGCTGCCTTTACACTGTTATTCCATCCTTAAGTTGATGCAATAAGAAGTCCAGTTTTTCTATTTCTAGTCAGCCGTGTCTGAAAAACAGGATACTTGCACTGCTGGAACGACACTGCTGTTTTTACAAGTCGTAACTACAGCTTGTTTCCACTACTGTTTTATCAAGTTAGTTACTACACGAGATTCATACAGAAATATATGCCCTTATACATGTGCAGACACGCACGCACCCCTCCTCTCCCTACTGAAGGGAAGACCCGTAAGTTACTACGCCAAGCTGGCCAAAAAATCTTTCTGCATCCTTTTGTATTTATATACCTTCTAAGTCACAGCAGCCTTAAAAAAAAAAAAAAAAGAATATATTTGCTTTAGTGGAAGCTCCAAAGTTGGAGGAGAAACTGGTAGAAAAGTCTTAATTTTCACAACTCCTTTTGAGGGTCCACAGAAAGCTTAAATGCCCCTCGCTGCATCTGGGTCAGGGACTCTCACGATGCCCTGTGAAGCCAAGAGATTTCCTCCAGACAGCAAGAACAGCAACAACAACAAAAAAAGTCTAATCTGCTCAAACAGCATATTCACACTGTTAAGTTTTCTGTGCAAAGCACCGGAAGGTTTTATTAAGGCGAAAATTTCAATCAAAACCCCAAAGTTTCCTGTGGATTTCTTTTTGTAAACACTAACTCCAGTCGACAAAAGTTCCTAGCGTTGCTGACTGCACACGCAGTGCCAACTACAACTCTGAGAAAACCCTCAGGACATACTAACAAAAGGCAGAAGCCAAAAAAAAAAAAAAAAAAAAAAAAAAAACCCCAACAACAATAAAAACCCACACCAAGCATAACCTCTGGCAAGGCATTTCTCTTCCCTGGCATCCCATTTCTCTGGCTATAGAGCTTAGCTCCTCTGTAAAGGGCACTGACAATTACGAAGGACACAGTACTGAATGCAAGTTAAACTATGGTCAACCACTTGTTATTTCTGGAAGGACATGGTGGGTCCTCTGGGCTCAATCTCCAGTACCATTTCCATCCCCTTTGCACTGCCGGGGCAAGGCAAAGCAGACGGAGAGCTGCTTCAAAGGCATTCCACGGATTCTGCCGGGGCGGGAAAGTCCCAGCCAAGCAGCCGGGATGGACGACAACGCTCTGCTACTCACTGGAGTTTGTTCTGGCGCGTGGCAAGTGTCCAAGCTGGGAGAAAGGCGGGTTGGGAAGCACGATGCTCCAGACCAGGGGTGGGTTTGACTTCAGCAGCTGCAGAGGCATCCGATTTCTAGAAAACCCACTCCCTTGCACCAATAACTTCAGATTAAAGCAACTGCTCCTGATCCACCTCCCAGCGCCTCTGAAAGTGCCTCTTGCATCAATCGGAGAGCAAGCGAGGATTACCGTGGGCTTTGAAGGTAAATAGAAGGTATCGGACTGCTGAAGCAGCATTCTCTGCTCGAGCAGCCAGCCTGGGGGGAAGCGGGAGCATAAGGCAGAGCTGAGGAGCTAAATGCAAAGTAGGCGCCTAGAAACTCTTAACTTTGGATCCCCCACCACTTGTTCACCCACATCAGGTGTTCAAATAACCTGACTTCGGGGGAGACGACACCCAAACATAGTTGTACACAGGAGCTATAAAATCCATCATCTCCACCAGGCAGAGGTTTCGGGTGACAGATTGCACATCCAAGCCCAACACACACAGACTACTCCGGTTTGAGGGTTCCCACCCATTAATGTTTCAAACACATTTTCAAGTTAACACACACACACACACCCTCTTCAACATAAAGCAGAGTAGTCTCAGCTTCTTTCTAAATTCTGGACAGGAAGAAGTGCCGTTGCTTTGCCAGTCTTTTGTATAAAAGCACTTACCGTGAAGCAAATGACGTAGACGCAATTCTTGTTGAGCCTGAGGAAGCTCAAACCCCTGTTCCCTACTTCCCAGCCACACTACAGATGACACCGGGATGACACAAAGCAGAGGAGAACAAAATCAACTGAAAGATTTGGTATTCAAGGTTAAGCTGCTCCGAAAACATGTAGCTCAAAGATGATGGGATAGCACGTGTGTCTGGTGGAACAGGCTAAGATGAGAAGGGATCACATAAGTCATTTGAGAGGAGAGTAAGAAAAAAAACAAACCCAAAAAGCGGTGGTTTTAGAGGGCTTCTGCTCCAAGCTGCTCAGAGCAGCACAGATACAGAGGTAGTGACAGGTTTCCTTCCGGAAATGTTTTGTCTTCCTTGATTTTCCAGCTGTTTTCTAATTTATTAACTGCAAGAGGACCAAGATCCTTCTGGGTATCACAGCGCAACGAATTTCTTCAAACAGCTAATGAGCCAACACAAAGTGATGCTATTTAGTCTTCACTTTTGTGCATACATAATGAGAACACATGAAAGGTCGTAGAAATTAACCTTGGACCGCACTATCGTTAAGAGACTCGGAGTTCAAAAGAAAGAATAAACAAAAGTAGATGTGAAGGCAAGTCACCAGGTTGTTCTTTTGAAACCCAAGACTAAAAGGAACTAGTTCGTGAAGTCAGCTGCACTGTGGTGCAGAGGATTTCGCTGCAGACAGCACAACCCAGCAGACATTCTCCAGGAGTCAAGAGGGGTTTCCATTATTAAGAACACATCCCAAACAAGAACAGAAGAAACTCCAACTGAACACATTCCGGCTTTGGGAGGGAATACAAGAAGCAGGCACAGGTTTCAAGTCACCTGGAAAGTTGTATTTTAGAAGAGCAAAAAGTCTAGGAACAAACATGAGAACTGGTGCAGCATTAAGTCCCTACAAAGATATTTAAAACAAAGAAATAGTAAAAGGTTCTTCAGTTTGTGAGAAAGGGCAGAGAGAGAAACAGGGCTGCAAGCAAGGTCAGAGCAGAGATTAAGAGTACTCTAGGTACAGCACAAAATACTACATTTGACTTTGCATCGTTTTTAAAGAGGGGTGATAAGGGTAATCACAAGGGCAAAAGCCCAGGGGTTAATTTGAATGAGAACATCGGCAGAGGGAGGATTAAGAGTCTTCATGAAAGTTGCAAGGAGTGGCTCATCTCAGTTTTAGAATCCAAAATAGATAGGCTCGTGAACTGCAGGCTAAGAAGCAAGATTTAGAAACCTCTTGAAAAGCAACAATATGAGTTAATAAAACATGCGGCACATTGAAGGTGGCACTACAGGGGAGAAAGACACAGGAGAGAGATCGCAGCCTCTCCAGACCCGATAGTCTGCCTTCAATAGAATGGTACTTCGCAAGCAAAGAGGATTAAGGCCAGACAGAGAAAAAGGGGGAAGAAGGAATAGTTCAATATGCCAGACCAACCTGAAGATTCTCCAAAAAAGTGATCTTTTTAGACAAATATACTATATTCTACTCACATGGACTTCAGAAGGAGATTTACTGGTTAAGACAGATTGGCAGAGGAAAGGGAAAACAGACAAAGGAGCTGGCTTTGCAGAAGACAGCTCCAGGGGATGCTGAATAAGAAAATACCAGCCTGGAAACCAAAGATGTGCCTCAAGAATTAGCCTTGGGAACACTCTGGTTTTGTTAGGAATAACCTCGGCACAAATACTACAGGTGCCCCCACGGGAACGAAGGCGTCTCCAAAACAGCAGAGGCACAAAGCACTGAGTAACAGAAATGGAGGAGAGTTTTAAAGTACAGATGGTGATGCACCAGCCAAACACCAAGAAGTTTTGGAGGAAACTAAGAAAGGCGAATTGGCCACCACAGACACATCTATGAAAGAGAAGGAAGAAGAGGTGTTTCTGGGATACATTGAAGGCAGCAGTGAAAAGCCAGATCTGCTCTGGAGTGCAGCATACACTTTTTGTCATGACTCAGAGGAGACTCACCCAGACTGAGAATGACGATGACAGACATTATTCGAGAAGCTACTAGATAACACTTGGGTCATTTAGCACAGCAGAACCACAGGTGAGGGTACACAGTCATATTTTACAGAATACAGCAAAAGAGGTAAACCGCTGAAAATAAGAAGCAGTCCTTACACAAAAAGAAGGAACACAAGCTCAAACAAGTATATAAAGTGGCATGAACGTTCATA
Source organism: Stercorarius parasiticus (assembly GCA_013396915.1). NCBI lineage: Eukaryota > Metazoa > Chordata > Aves > Charadriiformes > Stercorariidae > Stercorarius > Stercorarius parasiticus. The sequence continues at coordinate 155,779 of VWZL01001321.1, read as the reverse complement.
GAATCATAGAATGGTTTGGGTTGGAACAGACCTTAAAGACCATCTCATTCCAAGCCCCTGGCAGGGACACCTCCCACTAGACCAGGTTGCTCCAAGCCCCGTCCAGCCTGGCCTTGAACACCTCCAGGGATGGGGCAGCCACAGCCTGGGAATCCAAAGAAGGTTCCTAATCACAAAGATAGATTTGTCATCTTCAGTAATGGATTAATCTACAGGAGGAGAGAAGAAAAGATGTGATTGTTTTTAGGCTGGACTTCTAAATTTACAAAAGGGATTAGGAGATACCGCTTGGGAAAGCAAGGAGCCGGATGACCGAGGAAGTCTCTTTCAGCACTAAATTACCACGAGACTGACATGGCAAGTACATGCTGTCTACACAACCACAAAGGTTGAAGTTTGCTTTAAACCCACAAAGCTTTTGGAAAGCAGAAAACTGGCTCTCTTCCTCCAGATTGAGGAAGTTTAAGAGTCTTGGTTTCAGAAAAAGGAAAAAAAAAAACATATATTTTCAAGTAGCTTGAACTTGAACAAACTGGCATGTTCTCGCATTTGCATAAGGACAAGTTGTTCTGTACGGTGTTCCTATAACGAGACACAGTGAGAGGCGTACGCTTAATTGTCACATAAGCACAAGTGTTTGAAATCAATCGTGCATTTCTTCTTAATAAGAGACACAGGAGAGTGAGCAATACAAAATCTGAGCTTAAACTAATCTAATTACTTACTCCATAGTAAGACAAAAACGCAACGATTGCCAGTATTTCTACTTGCTTTAAGCTGACTGCATGTTTTAAAGCCTACTATGACAAGCCGTTCTCCAATTAAGTTTTACTTGAAAGCCATGTTCCCAAATTAATTTACAGCTGTTGCTAAAACCCCCAGATTTCTCCAAGTACAGTAGCAACTGTAGTGAATCTGTAGTTGTCATTATCAAATAAAAATGTCAAAGAACATGTCTGCCCTTAAGCCATTACAACATTTCACTTAAACACTACCCAAAAGTAAAAATTTAGACCAAACATTTGAGTGACACCCAAGACAATAGGAAAGGAGAAGGCTAAATAGGTGCTAAATACTTAACTAGAGGAAGACCAGCCTGGCCCTTCACAGTTCATACCGTTTGACTTGATGGAAGGTGGAAGATGTGGAATTCAGCGGTTCCCTGTGGAGGCCAGCTCTGCAGGAACTCTTCATCGTAACTACCTCTCCAGCTAAGGCACGCCGTCACAGCCAGTCCATCCTGGGCTACACGCAAGGCCCCCCCACCAGCTTTTCTTGGCCCACGCAGAGCTTCACCGTGCCTCTGCCACCTAGAAACTGAATAAACAAGAGGTACATAAGAAGATCATGTTAAAGTACAGCAGCGACCGAACCCCAGATGATCAGGACAAGGAGTCTTTACCATGAGAGAAAAAACAGATATACATAAACACACATATATGCATATACATACATATATATAAAATATATATAAAAAAATATAAAAGAATTTAACATCGTCATGCCATTATTGCAGCTAGAGTTTCTGAACACCGTTAAAATACAAATTAATGCCCCGCACAACAGCCTGTCTGCACATAAAACACTTTTTCACCTTATATACAATTGCAGCACTACCTTGGCACCTCCCGTGGAACACGCCGTCCTCCAAGCTCTGTGCAAACAGGACGCACAAGATCTTTCTGCTTGTTAGCACCACATCAAGCTTTGGAGGGAAATCGCTGCTAGCAGTAAGATTGGATGCTGCCAGGAGTTACGTTAGCGTTCTAATCAAAATAACGTGGCGGATTTCAAAAAGGACAAAAAACATGCCACCATGCAGCCTCCAAGCCTTGTGAAAACTGCCCCGTCTTTGCATCACATACAGATAAGGCAGCAGATTTCACCAAAACAATACTGTTCTGCAGTATCTCTCGTTCGCACTAGGTTGCTGCCTTCTATGCCTTGTCCTTGGAGCACTATTACCAGTGCTTTAACGTACTTCAGTGGTGAAAGAACAACCACCTTCGAGTTGGAACATAAAAGGAAAGAGTGACACAGCAAAAGAGCCCTGGAAAAGCTCAAATCCTCAAGCCTGAGCTGCCAGCAGATTGTTTTAAAAGATCGTTTGCTTCCTCTCTACAGGACCATGCACAATGATGCCGTAACAAAGGAATGCCATTTGAAGATGCTAACTATAGAGCTGCGTCCCCAGGGGATTTGTGATTTAGTGCAGCAGGTTGTTCTCTCCTTTTCAGCAGCTTTGCCCAGTGCTCCTACCGCTGCCCTGTTCCTACAGCGGCATTTCCAGAGACTGGCAGAGGCACCCGCTGGAGGCTTGTGCTTGCCAGCAGCCAAGCTTTCATAGAGATGGAGCCTCTCACATCACCCCTTTCACAACACCTGCCAGAGAAAAAAATCCCATGAAAAGAGCCCCTGCCTATGCAGGGCTCAGTTAATCAGTGCTTGACCAACGTGGTTTACAACTCAGCGCTGCCACTAAACACTCCTGGCCTGGCAAGCACGCTCTAACTTGGTAGCCACGCTTGGTGAGAAAGTGATGAAGGATGACTTTCCAGGCAGGGAAAACAGAAACTGGTTTAGATCCAGTTGACTTGGTACCTGCTAAAGGAATCTCACAGCTCCTCTAGTGATTGTGAATAAGAGGTTAATCATTTGCCTACATTTCAGTAAGCAGGAGCCTAAAATAATATATAAAATATTATATAAACACATTCCAGTCTTCATGAAGAAATCTCTGCTGAGCTCTACACAAGGCAAAGAAACACATTGGATGGAGAAGACTGAGGCATTGCCCTGGCAGAGCTGGAGGATGAGAGCATGCCCTCTACTCCATGAGCTCAGAAAGACAAGGAATTAGGCTGCCGTGGTTAACAGGAGCAAAAATCAAAACTTTGTAGTTAAACACTGTTTTCATTAGACTGCCCAGAGTATAACAAGGGTCTACCTGCAAGAGGGAAACCTAGGCACAGAAATGAGCTATTTTATTTCTGATGTTTTGTGGGCTGTAAAATATATATTCACTAACAGCAATTCAGAGGGGGAAAAAAAGGATATGCCTAGTGCTTTACGAAAATCAAAAGTTAAACAAAAAACCATTACTTTCCCATGAACCATCAGTCAGAGGCACTGAAATTCTGACTTTTATCCAAGCTTTTGTCTGGCTTCTCCTTCTGGCTTTACTGACACTAGCATTTCAGACTCAGCAGGAACTGTATCACAGAAACATGATTACATCCACACCCAAATAAATGCAACCATACCATTTCAAGAATACCAGTCACTTTTTGAATAGCTAGAACTCTCTCCATATTCCTGGTTAGCAACACCAGATGTGTTGTCCTAGCCCTACTCCTTTGCAGATCAATTGAGAAATAAATGATGAAATGCCCAACAAAATAAATTGAAACCAAAGTATCATCTTGTTTGCAGTAAAGAGCTTCAGAACTAAAACCATCAAGCGAACTCGTTCAGGTCAGGGACAGCCACAACCCAGCTCCAACAGGCATCCTATGGTGGGGTGTTATGTGTTTAAGAAGGGACTAGCATCTACTAGAAGAAAGCAAAAACTGACAAGATAGACACAGACAAGTTCAGATGGGCACTGCAGCACAGATCCAAACACAGCTCCACACAAAGCCTGCTTTTTCCCCTCCTCGCGCTGCTGGGCTATAGAAAAGAGCTGAAATAGACTATTAATGCCAGCGAGCTACTGACAAGTTCCTACTGTGCAAGTAGTAAAAAGCTCTGCTTGAGAATTAAAAAAGAAAAAAATCAGCATCCAAGCTAGCACAAAGATACTTACTGCCTTTTAACTACCACAGTGTGTTTCTTTACCAAGGGTGATCCTTATCAGCAGGTGCTTCAGCTGATTTGTTAGTTTTGCACAGAGTTGGGTACAGCCTGAGAACTGAAATACAGATGCACAGAGAAACAAAACAGAAGAGAAAGTTAAAAACCTAATCATGTCATCCTCCCTTCCTGAAACCACCCCCAAACATATGCCTTTATGCATAAGATGTGGGAAGAACTCAGATTTTGGCAGCAGTAGCATCACGTCCTCTCAGCAATGGGCAGCCATTAGCTGAATGGTCCCACAAAACTTATCGGCAGTTCTGAACGCTGCTGCAGTTGAGGAAAACAAATGTATTAACTCGACCAGAGTGGATAAGGCGGTGTCAAGGTCTCTTCATCTGTGCAGCAATATCTACAGCTTTTGATATTTCAATAGCTAAAGCTTTCCTGCAAGAACAAGTGTGTTTTCAACAGTAGCAACAGTAACTGATAAACAAATGAGTTCAAAGGATGGACTCATCCTTTCAGAAAATTTGCTTTCTAGGAAGGAGGCCATGGCCTCAGAACTGGTTCTGAGCAGCAATCGCACTGTTGGTAAAAGCACGTTTGACCAGCCCAGCTCCACGCAGGGCTACCTTCAGGACACTCTGCAGGGCCATGGTGCTGCATCAGCTGGGCAAAGAGCACCAGCACGCCCAGGACGCAGGAGAAAGCAATGGCAAGGATTTCGGAGGGGAACACGGAAGAGTTAGTACCGAAAAACAGTCTCTATGAAGGACAGGTAATCTCAAAAATAACAACATGCCAGTGCTGAGGCCTTATAATAGGGATCTCCACTTTTTTTTTTTGTTTTCTTGCAAGAACAGAGTTGTATGTCCATTCCCCCACCACTCAGCTCAAGTTTAGGTTGTTACATGATACTCATCTCTAAAAGCGTATTCCACCAGACATGCAACTCTGCCATTCCCCAGCTTAGCCAGCCCTCCCTCCCTCAACACCCACCCTGGGACATCCATAACAGCACCAGATGCTCCCGAGCGAGAGGCTTTCGCAGAAAGCTTTCCTTAATCCCAACACTCACATTTCATGGTAACAACCAGTGATGCGCAGCAGCTCCCAGACTAGGTTAGACAGAGAGAGGATACACCAGGTCCTCAGCCTCTTAGATGCCTACAGGAACACAACCCTTTCTTTTTAACTGTTCTTCACGTAGTGCCTATTTTAAACACCTTAAAGAACTACCTATTTAACACTAAGTTCACCAGCTAGGTTTTACTTCTTTATTTAATGGAACGGTCTTAGGCAAAGCAAGAGAAAACAACCATGTTCTAACTAAAGCTATCTTATAAAGAGTTTCAGAGTGCCCTCGCATTTGTGTTTCCATCCACATGAACTGGCAACAAACCCTCACATGAAACTAGGTATTTAGTAAAGACACTGTATCCAACTTACAAGCATTAAGAGATGCAAAAATTAATGCCTACAATCTGGCGAGATTCTCCGAGTCCTGCTGAACTGCAGTTTGGCCTTTTCATCTGCAGCAGGAGGCTACGGGAGCCACCACAGACATCGTTTGCCTTGTGAAAACTTGTGTGCTCAGCTTCCCCTCTGTTTGATTGTCAAAAGGTATAACTTTGCATAGACCTGTTATCTAATCTAAAAGCAATAAAGCTGCCACAGGAGCTCCAGCTGGAATAAATGGGGGAAGCTTCCTGTATCTACTTCCACATCAAAACCTGCTGATATCACCTCTTCAGGGCACTGGGAATGAGAGCTGGATGAGCAGCAGGACCTCGCTACCACTGCCCTTGGCTCGTTTCCCCACCAAATTCACTCCAGCCCTTCCCAAAGCTCCCCCAAGCTCCCATCTATACTCTGTACCCTGGGTAACACCAGATGGAGCAGATATTTAACTGAAATATGAAGATTCCCACATAAATTTGAGCTTGGGCATCCATCTCGGCAGGGAGCCATGGATGCTCTGAAACACTGTGCAGCCCCACAGTAATTCTCATCCCTTTCTTCATCCCAGCCCTTCCCCTTTATCAGCACTGGTTCCCATCTGATTTCTTACCTGAAGCAGCTCAAGGAGCTGAACTAGGAGAAAATTAACCCAGAAGAGGTTGGCTCCCTGAATCCACTTACCCCCGGACCTGTCAGGCACTAGCAAAGCCCGGCAGGATGAATTTCTCAGCAGCTCAGGCTGGGCTCTGCTGTCTCAAAGCCGCACCTTCGCAAATCGTGCTGGGAAAGGCATCTGCCACAAAGTGATTTTTAGCTTCTTTCAAGTCAGTGGAAAGGAACACTTTTGAATGCACAGCGTGCAAAACACAGAGTGTTTTGGAAATGGGGAAACAAGCGTGTAGGGCTCCAAGGCAACGTTTGACTCTTCGCTGCTGTCAAACAGCGCTACTTGCTGTACCAATAAGCATATGAAATGCTTATTCTAATGAAGCACTACAGGGAGAACCCGTCTTCCTTCCAAGATCATGTCAATAAAGAATGAAACGCTTCAAATTCGTAGCTCTCATTCTTTCTCTCCTCTAGGTGTGGTTAGTGTTGGAAGGACTATATCGTCCCCTCTCCCCTCGAAAGGAAGATCTCACAAGGGAAAAAGTAAATAAAGAAAAGATAAGCTCTGCTGCACCTTGTTAACCCTGTATTTTAATATTGGGGAAAAAAATAAAAATATCACAAGTGTTTCCCTTGTTCAACTATTCCTGAAAGCTTTCAGCTGTCTTGCACAATTTGGGCAAGGACATTATCCGTTGCTCAACTGGGAAGACGTTAAGAACTGGCTCATTAGATTTGTTCTGCTTGATCCAAGAGGAAAATAAAAACAGTAAATCCCTTACTTGCCAATGCTGCTTGCAGCACTGGTGACAAACGCACCCAGATCACACATTACTCTGCTTTCTAGAAAGCTACCACCTACTTTGGCACTCCTTGTCACCACATAATCCACCCTGTGCCCCGAATGATAAATAGGGGGTAGCAGAACATCCCCTGAGCAGGGGCTACAGCTGCTGCGTCCTTGGGTTACGGGGTATGGGCAAAGGTACTCACTGTAACTCGAGGGCACGTGATCCGTGAGCCACATCTGAATTATTTAGCGTAAAAAACTAGATTTGTTTTGCCATGCAGATTCTGAATTAATGAAAGCTTAGCTGAAAGGCTACTTTCTTGGGGCGAGGGGAAGGAGAAAGCTTCCAGAAGCCTTCCTATTATAGAAGCAATAGAGCTGGTTCCAAAAATAGTAGAGAAGTGCTCCCAGAGCTCCGGAGACGTTGTGCCCTCGTTTTGTAAGGCTGAGGTCTCGCTGGATTGCTCCTGTACATGCAGAGAATGGTAGAAATGACTGCAAGATGCAGCATTGACCTTTAAGGGAAGTTTTAGGACAAACACCAGAGACAGAAATCCAGACAGCCTACATGAGAGAAATCAGCTTGAATGCCAATAGAGAGCCAATCTGTCCCCCTTTCCAGAGAGCCAGTTAAAACCAGCAAGAAGAAGAATCCCATCTTTTTCAATAACGCAACGTTAGTTTGCTAAAGATCCTGATTATTATTACAACACTGACATGGCAGATTAGGATAGTCAACACTAATTTCGTCACCCTGTTTCGCCTGTGGATGTCAGGGATCCTGGCTGGAGAGGTCCACTTGACTCATTTTGGCACACATTCGGTAGATTTGGTTTTGCTGCAACAGCTAATAAATTGACCATCACATGGCCTGCCTGAAAGCAATTACTCACTCGTTCACCCATAATAGTTTGTTAGCGATCCAGCAGCACAGCGCAACAACCCACTCTAATTCTTAAAATTAAAGTTTCCTTTGCCTGTTTTGTGGCAGCTCTCATAACACAGTGAAAATAAACCCATTTGCAATACTCCTCTGATAACAAGTGTATCTTTGAATCTATGTCCTCCAGCACAGACAGCACTGGCCATTTTACTGGCACGTACTGGCAAAGTAAAATATCAGCAGGAAACCAAAAATTTCATTCTTGACACTGTATAGGCAAGAAGTCCCCCTGCACCATGGCACATAATGCACATTAATAATTGCTTCTGTACGTCTCTCTGTGGGGTACTAAATGGCTTCTAAAATAGAAGAGCAAACCTACAGCTAACTTCTAAATATCCAGTAAATAAATAAATACAGTTCCTTATTTAGAACTTTGTTAATAAGGAAAACCCCACAGCAGGTGACCCAATGTTAAGCACTAAATTTATCAGCTTTGAAACTTAGTTCATTGAAATAAATATGGCTTTAACTGATTTTTATGGCTCTAACTGGTTTGGACTGGCCTTTGGGCCGATAGTTCTCCTTTCAGAGACCACCCCATACACCCTGATCACAGGTCCAGCCCTAAAGAGTTTAGCAAAATAAGTGGTAATTCATTTTTGTTTACTTCTGTGTTTACTACTTTAACCCCTTTTGGTTAAAGGGTATGTTGTGGATTTCTCTGTCCCGTACCACTGCGGATACCTTCCCAACAAAACACAGACACAAAACAAAAAATATCTGCCCC
>VWZL01001321.1:133809-147417 GCA_013396915.1 Stercorarius parasiticus | reverse complement strand
AAAACAAAAACCACACAAAGATTCAAAGCAGAACAACATAATTTTGTCCACATGGATTCATGCTGCCAATCTATTGTAAAACTGAGCAGTTACAATATTCACTATGCATCTCTAAAGCATCTAAATTTTTCTCAAGGGTCTCCAAAACCAAATTCAACACACGGAAACCTGTTCAGCAACACAAACACTAGATCAAATATAACAGTACTCAAAAAAAAAAAAATATTTTAGAGATAACTGTGCCACTAGTTGCAAGTATTTCTGTAATTCAAAGTGCCCAAGTTCTTCTATCATATTCCTGAATCCATTATGTTTTCACATACTAGCATCATCCACAATTTTTTTGCACCAATGTTTCGTGATTTGTCATGAAACCTTAAATCCTTTCAAATTTCTCTTTAAACTAGGACACTGCTGATGCCCCAACATCATGCTTTCACAGAAAACAATCTTTCGTCTTGCGAATATAATGTAAAAACGTTGAACTCTGACATTTCAAATTTATAGGTCAGCAGTTTACAAAAAAAATCTGCTCCTCAAACTTGGGAAAACAGTTATATCAAGTATATCCAACTTCAGGACAGATTTCAGGTAAAAGGAAGCTCAAACTATTTTTCACAGAATATTTTATAACAAAGTGCATCATTACATCTGCTGAAGATAGAAAGCTTCCAACAGAACAGATTAATTAGGAGAATCTAAAACCAACCCACCCACAAACAAACAAGACACACCACCACCCACACCCTCTTGACAAACTTTGGATTCACTGCTCTTTCCGGTGGTATCTTATAAAACAAAACAAAAAGCCCCCAAAGAACAGGCTACAGTCTAAGACCAATAAAAACCCAAGCCACAAATCACTAATTAGTGTCAGGTTCTAACACAGCCTCTGCAGGAGGAGGTCATGGCTGCCCTGGGCCCTTTCCATCCAGCTCCACCATGACCCATCACAGTACGCAGCTGAGCCCATCAGCCAAGTGACTGGCACCGTTGAGGAGACATACTTAAGAAAGGCCAAAAAACACCTGATAGAGTAAGGGGGTAAAAAACCTGCCAAGATCAGAGAAAAATCAGGAGGAGGTGCTCCATGGCAGGGCAAAAGGGGAGAGGAAAGGTGTGGGTTTAATGTTTATCTTTTTATTTCTCACTACCCAAATCTAATTTAACTGGCAATAAATCCACTTTTCTGGTTTGCCTGCAACAGCAATCAGTAATCTCCCTGACTTTATGTCAGCCCTTAAGTTCTCGAAGCCCATTCTCCCTCCCCATGCCGCTGAGGATGGTGAGTGAGCGAGCAGCTGGGTGGGTGTCTGGCTGTTGGCCAAGGCTAACCCACCACACAGCTTTTCACAAAAATCTAAAGAAATTAAAGTTATTCTGACTCTGCCATTAAGTGCTGGTGCTCTTTAACTGACATCACACGCAAGAATCATACATCTTCAATTAGACTGCACATCAAAGGCTGCCAATCTTCACTCTTCATTAGAAGATTAATCTGTCACGGTGCCGGAGACGTTTGCTCACTACAGGCAGGATGAGGCCCCATCATTTCAATCCCACAGCATATTTTTTGCCTACCGTGGTGCATTGTGCTAACATTGCTCCAACAGCTCCAGGCCTGCAGCATGAAGTCATACACGTGCGTGGCAAGGAAACAGGACAGCAGGGTGTCAAAGCCAGCAAAATAAAGACGTAATCCAAACCAGTGACAGAAGGAATTACACAGCAATGCAGATGAGATTCACAACGGCACTTGGCACAACATCGCAATCAAAGCAGACCCCCTACTTATCCATCACACAAAACTAGGCACTTGCAGCCATCGCACGGCAGAGCTCATCCGAGCACATTCAGCTCAGCAGGGGAAAGCAGAGGGAGGAAACGGTGCATCGGTGAGCAGAGCCGGGGCCACACAAATGCAGGTGAACGATCCGGAAAACAGCATCTGGATGCGGAGGATGTTTCTCACCACTAAACTGCTTTGCGCCTGCAAACCACAGAACCTGCTCAAAGAGACCAGAAGGGCTTTGGAACACTCTACAGCACAGGCGTGTGACCAGTGACATGCTAAGGCTAATTTGCTTCAGACGAAGACAGAAGGCAGGCAAGAGGACACGCTAAAAATCCTTCCCAGCCAAAGTATCTGCTTGGTTTTATAGAAATTCTTAAAAGAAGAACATACACAGAACATCTGCTGAACTAACTCAGCTACAGATAAGCTTGGGTTTTTGGCAGGTGAACTGCAGCACAGACCCACGCTTGATACAGTATCTTTCTGCATGATTGTTTCAAAAGACTGTTTAAAATCTGAGCTTATTTTGAAACCTACCAATTCTGTGGATCTTTAATCTTTTTTTGGCTACATTTTTAAAGATTTTTTTTTTCCCCATTAATAACTCAAGAGTTCCTTGAAGTAAAAAATAGTTTTGTATTTTCAGAGCTTTGTAGTTGATACGCCTAGCAACTAACACAATTAAATTTTCAGAAATTCCAAGCATAGCACGAATTCTGCTGTAATTCATTCTTTAAAGAAAGAAGGAAGGTACCAAAATAGCATTTACGTTTCAGTAAAGGATAGTGTCTGCACGCTCAAGTGCCTTGTTAACGGCGAGAACTCTTGCTGCAAATCTTTCCCTTTTCATGTTTCATCTTCAAAATTCAGCGGCACAGACCTAAAACAGGGCACTAGAAATAATGCTGGTGCAATTCCTTCCAGGTTAATGACCGTTTTAGAAGTATGAACTTTCCTAATAGTTCATCTGAAAACATTAGATTCAGGTTTGTTTCACACTACTTTTAGATTTACTAATGCAAAAACAGCTTTATAAGCAAGACAGACAAGAAAAAAAAGATATGTACTGCTATCTAAACCAGCATTCCCTGCTGCTCCCCTTCCAGTAGAATCAATATTCTCTTTTAAGGGTTTCTTCCTCTTGGACAAAAAAGACAAAATATGAATGAGAAGAACCAAATCAGCAGGAAAGTACACTAAGGTATGCACAACTGTGTTTTAAAAAGGATGGTTTAAGTGAACCAGATTTTGAGCCAGGGATTGTTACTTTACTCTGAAAATACTCATCACGTTTTCAGGCTCCTCAGCGGAGCAGCTGGTGTGAGCACACCATACAGCAGAAGACCATAACCTTACACATCAAACATGCCAAACTCCTACTCACCACGCTGGCTTTCGTCAACTAATTGCTACCAAATCCCTCCCCCGAAAGCCAGATGAAGCTTGCTAGCCTGAAAACTAAATTACCAAAGTAATAACCAAGCCCCATCAGCTTGATCTCGCACTATTTAACATCTCTTACTAATTCTCCACGAGCTTGCAGGAAATAGTTTCAAACAGCTCCCTCAAGAAAATAAGTTTCAAGCCTTAGTTTTTTTCCATTCTGAGCCATCCCTGCACTATTTCATAGCTCTGATAATTGTACCACTGACTAACCTCCAACTGGGAATAGCTGTTTTTATCATCACTATTAAAAACAGTCCCTCACACTGCTAGGAATCTGGAAACTCATTGTAGCTGCATCCCACCCTTCGGCCTCTCAAAACACTACAGAGCGATGAAACTATGTGCTGAAACCAGAGGATCCCCGTGCTGAACAACTCCTGTAATTTCTGGGTAATTACAACTGCTTCCCAAGCAAAGGCAGCCATGGAGGTTTGGTTACTGATTTGAGAGGGGCAAGTGCCATGAGATCTCAGAAAGTCAAAGTGAACTTACAGTTCTCTATACTGGATAAGTTAAATTCTTTTTAGAAATGCAGCAGTGATGCACACGCTAAAAAGCCTCACACATTCACCTAGCTTTGTAGGTTTTGTGATTTGTTTTTTTTTTTTTTTAAAAAAAGTAAAAAGATTCATCTGCAGTTTTTCTTTCCTAAAACCACATTATCTTGGTTTTTTACACCTTAGCCAGACGAGTGACTGATGGCTCTCAGAGAAGTAGCAAGATGTAAAAAAACAGAAAACAACAAAAAAAACCCCAACAGTTGAAAGACGAGCGGATTTAAAAAACAGCTTTTAATTATCTGAAGGTACAGTTGCCAAGTAGACAGCAAAGAGGCTGTGCATCACATACAGATGGGAAAATTCCCCCAGGTTTATTTCACAGTCAATTACAGTGGATTAACCTATTAATAAGTGTAAAATATATATATTTTTTTTTTGGATGCAAGTTTCAACAACTTGAAAACTCATTGCCACTTGTACTTTGATACACAGGATCAGCAATCTGTTTTATCGCACTTCCAAATCATCGCAATCCATAAACACGCCCTACAAGCAACCTCTCCCTCTTTTTTAATGCATCTTCTGTCATTATTTCTTTCTCAGGGAACGGCATCCCTCTTGGCTTCCTGCCTTGAGTACCATTTTATACATCCGTTACGGTATTTTTTTTCCTTGTTGTTAGAGAGAAGCACCAAACACCTCCAACCTCTTTTCTACATACCCTTGCACAAACTCACAGGTGCTTATATTATTCATTTCTGCCTCTGTAAGATGTCACCGTACAACGTATTTGTCCAACAGAAATGCATCGCGGCACCAAAGAGCTACTTTCCAGGATCCCTGTGCTAAATACTGGGTGTGCCTACTTTTGTTTGGTATCAAGTTCCTTCTGCTGGCTCTGCTGCAAGAGCAAACTACATGGATAGTTAAGTTCTTCCCCCACCTTCAAAAACATCTGTTCCTTTTCTAAGTTCTCCAGACTTCCTTCCCCTCTACCGTATCACAAAGCCTCTCTTTATAGCAAGGCTGCCTTCTTGATAGTCCATCACCATTATCTTCTTGTTCACTGCAGAGCACTGTGAATCACTGAATCTTGCAGAGCTTCCAGCCCTTTCAGCTCAAGGCCAGGCACCGAATTCAAGCATCCTGATTTAGAGAGAGGGTTGTTACACTCTTTCCCTGCCTCTTTTTTTAACACTCTGCAGCTTCCTGTCCTGGGAGGCAACCAAACTGCTGTAAGAAATGCCAGTTTCTGCTAAATATCCTCAATTCCTGTGACACTGAGCATTTAAAACAATTACGTTACTTCCAAATCTTGTGCTAGAACAGCTTTTATTCCACGAACTGCAGAGATGAGCAAAAATTACTTCAGCACGAAGGAGTTTTAGTTGGTGATGTGCTGAATCCCACAGCATTTCAAGTTAACATTCAGGCTTGGCACAACCGACCATCCGCTCACACACACAGCACAATGTCACTGTTCAACCTAAAGGCACTTTTTTTTTTTTTTTTTATTTTAAGGGTGCATCAGCTGCTAACTGAAAGTGGGAATGCTTCATTTAGCACACACACTTGTTAAACTGCTCACAGCATGCAAATAAAATACTGCATTGTGCAAAAGTCATTCAGTCTCCCCATCCGTAGATATGAGCAATGGAACCGCGTCCAGGAAAGAGAAACTTGGAACAAAATGCAAGTATTTCAGTCCCTTATTCCCTATATTCACATACTGCGCTAAAGCCCACATCCCTGTCGTGCCGAGGGGTGACCATGTTCAGAATCTGCTGTACGTAATGGGTGGGAAAACGACCATTATCTGTCTTGCCCCAGTACTGCACCCTTTTATTTGTAGTTATTACTGCAAACTGCTTTTTTTTCCAGACAATGGTTGTGTTATTATAGGTACCTTCATGCCGTGCCAAAGCACATACACACAGCAATTCAGAACAATCAGCCTTGTTTTCATGGGAGCAAAGGTTGCAGCCAAATGAAATGGGTGGAGATCACATTAAACAATCTTGGAATCTGCTAATAGGATATAGGAAAATGTGACCATAATGCAGATGCAGAGTTCCCCTTTCACCTTCCAATGTTATGGATAAAATAAAAGCTGTGGAAAACCAATTAAACTGTTTGAACAACATTAAGCAAGTCGAAGTGTTCTCAGCATGCTTACAAGACCACTGAGAAGTTCTTTAAAATTAGAACGAGAAAGTGCCCTTTCAAAGCTCTGAAACCAGAGAGCAAATTTCCCCACCCCAAAACACCACCTGGTTAAAAGACAGAGGATACCTGCGAGATACCTGCTTATCCATGGTAAAGAGAAGCTCATCACGTCAAGTGTTCCTGTCTTAAAGACATGATCGGTCCCTCCTCTAAGAGGGGAATTTTCACACTGAAGCACCTTGCTTGGTCAGCTGTAACCTGCATTCCCCTTGTTTGCTTTTGAGATGTGCATTACTCAGCTTTCTCCTTCACAAATCTGATCGTGCCTCTGCATGATCATACGCTGAAGTCATGTCCTTGAGTCTGTGACATCAGTCTGTTGCCATGGTAATGTACAGGGCAGTCCAAAATTCAGTATTATGGCATCACTGCAGGATCAGACAGCAGAGCAAAGCCAACGCCTGAGAGCTGGTTAATGCAGCACAAACAGCTAAGACTTTTCAATCTAAATGTTAAAGTGTAACTGCACTTTTTCATAATATTCTTCATAAATACAAAGCCTGTGACTAGAAGCCTCTCATCAGGAAAGACGATCCAGAAGGTCATTAAGTTGAAGACAAACAGGCAAGCCATCATGCGTCACTAAAAAGAAGGGCAATATGTTTCCAAGGATGGCCACCAAGTATGAAGAAAGCTTAGCTCAGCTCTCTGAATAGAAACCACCATCTGTTCCTAAGGCAACACCAGACCTGCCTACAGAGATTGTTCCCAGAGAAACAGGGATGGCCCCTTGGCACCCCGGATCAAGTACTGGGTTGCACGCAGTTTTTCTGGAAAACAGAGACTGGAGTGTCACAGCACTGTCACCCCTTTGTAAGGGACGGCATTACATAAGACATGGTTCTTCAATTTCAAGCTTTGAAGCAAAGACCAGTGCATCGTTAACCCAACCTATAACAAAGCCACGTAGTTAAGAAAGGGTGGTACCTTCAGAGAGTTGTTATTCCATGTAGGGTTAGACATTACAGTTCTGTAGGTTCCTTGCACACTCACGAGAATGGCATTTCTGAAGAGCAAAAAGGGAAGGAAAAAGGAAATTAGTGACACGGTAACGGTGTTACAACTAATAACCAGCTCTTAAAACCCAAAAGATCCGGTTTGCCCAGTGCAAAGGGCACACGGGAACAACAGTCAATGCACAGCTGACGTGGAGCACCACCAGCTCCAGCAGATCTTCACTGCCGACTGACCGAGTACATCCTGAAAAGAGTCCAGCAACTACAGTTGAAGGCCATTGCCCTGCCACAAGAAGTCCCGCTGCCAGGTGGCTGGGCAGAAGCTGCTTTGCCATCGTGGGAGCCCAGGCTGCAGGGACAGCAAAGAGGAGAGACGACAAAGCTCCCAGTAGCCACGCTGGACCCCTTCTTTACCTGTTCCTCCATTCTCATCAAGCACACGTGTTTAGGGGTCTGGGTGTGGATTCCCGGTCACTGCTCTAACACCTAAATTCCTCAAGACCCTGGAGTGCCATTGCTTCTGCGTGTTCAGCCTCTGTGTAAACCCAGCCACTCCCTGTACGCTTCACTAGTTTCAGTTCATCTCCTTCCGCTTTCTCTTATTAATCCACACTTCTATAACTCACTCAACGCTTCCTTCTGCAAAGCTGACCTCCATCCTTCCTACAACCTCAGACGCACCCACAATTTCTTCACAGTGCCATTAACAAGCTGCAGGCACAACAAGGAACATTTCATGTTCTCCACACGGATGTAACCCTCACCCTCTCCTAACCCCTCCACCCAGGTCTCTGGCTATAATTACCCCGTGCCTGGTTATCTAATAGCTAACACAAGCCTCAGGGCTGGGAACCATTGTTTATTTGTCTCTGCAATGCCACACACCCCAGTGGCGTTGTATAAATAAATTCCACAACCTGTTTGAGCCTGAGCTGTATTCACACCTGAATTATACCAGTTTCTAAATGACTGGTGCAAATACCTTCACTCGCTTTAGCAATACCAGCTTACGCAATTAGCCACCATAGGCAGCCCCAGTGCCAAACATCACGACAGCTAATTACTCCCACGACCACAACTGCAGAGAAAACAAAAATTAAATCCCCCTGCATTTAAAAACAAATTGCAAGTTATAAAGGGAAGAAGAAACAGGCAAGAGGCACACCACTCTCAGCATGAAGACACCCGAATGTCAAGTTCCATGTGCCAATGTCATCTCTCAGCCACTAAAGCATCCAGGCTTTGCCCCAACCTCAGCCATTAAAACACCCAGCAGGTTACCCACAGTTGCGAGCCTGAAGTACCGCAAGGGCTGCGATTCCAGAGGCAACTTTAAGCCAAATGGATTTCAGAGCAAATAAAGCCAGCAGGCTTCATCTCCATGGAGCTCCTGCAACATAACATAGGCTGAACAAGTTGCTTAGGGCAGAGGTCTTTCTTATTAACTACCTAGTAAATTCAGATTAAAGTCAGACAGCTTTTTCCCCTCCCTCTGCATCAAGATCAGATGCTCTCCAGCCCCGAGGAATCAATCCAGCTTCTGCAATATGGAAAACTTGTTCACAGCTACATGACACCACACACAATGTACAGGACTGTGGCCCTTCAGGTGCTCATTAAACATTTTCCCCAGAAAAGTCTCCAGTACTGGGTAATTTGCCTTCAATTCATTTTCTACCATCAAGATGGATCGTAACTAATTACTGGATACTGAAGAACACAAGCAGCCCCAGTGCACCCATCCCAGCTCATGAACACATCAGTGCAAAGACCTGTGGACACTCATCATCTCCCCTCCCAGTCATGCCTGCCAATTCAAGCAACCCTGCGTTGCTTCAGAGGGGCGATCAAACCCCGAGGCCAAACTCAAGAAAGAGTGGAAGGAAGTACTGAGGCACGCTTCAAGTATTAAGAGGTAAACAAAGGCTGGAGAAGCGCCAAGGCTGGGTGGCTGCCGTGGAAGCTGAGCTAACAAACTTCAAGAGGAGAAGGAGGGCATGAGGAAGGCAACTTCACCATCCTCAACGGCCACAAGAGCGTGGTCAACTTGCACAGACCCCAAGGCAATTCCAAAACACTAAGTGCAGCACTGGGATAGCAAACAGACCATTTTGAGATGCACAATTAGCTTTTTTTCAGTGGAGAAAGGGAACGCAACCACACACAACCGTTCAACAACTCACAAAGCAAAATCCATCACTGTGGGTTTGAGACATCTGTGAGAGACATCATTTTATCAGCCAGCCGTCCACCTCAGCACAGCAGAGGCAAAGCTCTTGCTCTAAGCAGCAGTGCTTACCTTCACCATCAGCAGACAGGTGGAAGAGCTTCACCCACTTGTAGGAAGGAGCTGTGCTTTGCAGACCCTTCCTCTGATCAGCTATAGATTATTACAGGAATATAATATTTTCCCTCCATAAGAATAAATAAATACTTCCTTAAAAAAAAGGTGATGCGATTAGTCTCATTAAAAGAACCCATATTGTTCTTATCAAAGCACAGATCCCAGTGCACAATGTACAGGCTAGTTTGCAAAGCATGTTTGGGTTTTTACCTCTGAAAGCCACTCTATACACGCAAGACCCCAAGTTTTCCTTCCCAAAACATTTCACCTGTCAACAACTCTCTCTCATAGTGGGTCACCATCCTCCCATCACCCTGGCTTGAGTTACCGTGTTTACAGCAAAAAACAGCAAGAGCCAAGAGCGTTATGCCTGAGTCCAAGCAGAGCCTGCAAGAACAGACCCCCCTTGGGGCAGCGACAGTTGAGTTCGATTTAATGCGAAAACAAACTACTTTTCCATTCAAGTCAAAAGCAGAGACAAAGTATGGAGCTCAGACTGCACAGTCAGCTGTCTTTTTAGGACCAGATCAGATTTAACAGTTCTATGGCAGACCAGAAAAAGCCTGACAGGAGTTTTAAGCTTTGCCCAGCACTATGCTATGCAAAATCCAGGCAGTTGTCTCTTGTACTCTCATGGGCTTAAGCCAGTACCTCAAAATGATCATCTTTCAGAAACATCAGTTCCAAGAAGGTATTTTATCAGGATTGAACCTGATGCACCAAAGCACTTTTATCCTCTTTCAAAAACAGACAAAACACCTCTCTGAAGCTGTGCCCAACAGTTCTTTCTGGCATCATATGGGTTGCATATAATGCAATTTCTACACTGGGGAACTGAAACTACGCAATTCTGCTACAGCCTCGTCAACGCGACCACTCTCACCGCAGGGATTTATATTTCGAAGCAGCAGACTCGGTAGCAGAGGTGTACTCAGGCTGGTTTACTTCACTGTTCAAGAAACTAATTAACATGTATCACTATGGAAAGGAAATACAATCTAAACGTTCATTGTTTTATATCTAAACCCTTTGAGACATCCAATGTCAAAGCTAACCAGATCCTCACCTGGCAGACTACTTGGAGAGCCTTCAGCTGAAGCTGCCAGGTAAGGGAATGCAGGATTTTAGGATATTTTTGCTACATACACTGGGGACGCACGTCTAACATGCACATAGCCCAGAGAAGCATCATGACAGCTGCAAAAACAACTATGTCCTGGCTAACATTCACATAACGAAAATTACAATTTCACTCTAGGGGAAAAAAAGGAAAAAGCACTTGAGTTTTGTTTAGATTGCAGTGCTGCAAGCCACACCACTTATCTGCTATCAGAGGAGATTGCTGGGCTGCTCCAATGATTATTCAGTAATGAAGTAACTGGAATTGGAAGGTACGCAATNAACCCAGCACAGACGTTATCACCTCTCCCTCTGGCTCTACTACCCTCATCACTTAAAATACCTATAAAGCAAAGTAGAGCTGTCACAAGCTGTTAACAAGCCTGGCTTGGCCCTGACAGGCAGCAAAGGTGATATTCTCAGCGTCTCCCCAGAAGAAAGTTACTGGTTTACCTAATGGGATGTTTTCTCAGGTACCCACACACGCATATATTAAGCTTGACATGCCTGCATTTAGCTATTCCAGTAAAAGCACACCAGTTTTCAGAGGAAAAAAGCACGGCTGTTCCTACTAGCTTTAAGTTAAAGCATCTCTCGCTAATCTTCCTGGGCATGACCACTGTGAAGTGCATATATCAAGCTCAGGACACAGGTATTGCTTGCTGGCACTCTGTCTAGCTTTACTGACTCCAGCCTGAAAACGCTGGTTCACTTTACCCGAGCAATTTCCACCCTACCTTCCCTTAAAGAGTTGCGCTTTATGTTTGTAAAGTGGTATACACAGCTTCTTCCACAACTGCGGCTAATATATGGAAGACGCAGAAAGGCCCCAGACACTCCAAAGCCAAATGGCAACTCACAGTAAATCCCTGCTTGCAAACTGCAATTCTGATAAAATGTATGTTGATATCTATTCATGCTCAAAAGCTCATTCCTCCTCCCCTCCACCCCAGCGATACCAGTTGGTCTAATTAAAGACATGCCCTCTCCCAACAGCCTCTGCCTCACGTATACCCCAGTGAAGTTTCTCTACCTGTGATCACTGACTTCTACATTTACACTTTGGGGTTTTTTTAAAAATCTCCATGCTCAAATGGAAAGCAGTCTGACAAGACTCCTCAGTCCTTAACTGCCTTTGTTCTGCCTGGACAGACACCTGATGAAAAACAATTCCCTTGCTGGTGCACTGTGACCCAAGTAACGCAAGGGAGGGCTGGGGGAAAGAGGGATTCCCCCAGCCCTTAAAAATTAATTTAAAACAAACAAACACACACAACCAGTATTAATGAAACTAGCAACATCAATGAACTTACTCTGTATAGCTCCGCTATGGATACAACAATTTTACACTCAGATTACGTTCCTTGACTTTTTTCCGAGTTAAGTTCTTCCCAAACTCTTAAAAATGTTTTCCCATAAATGAATGGGCCACCCCTGCAGGACGCTCTGGTGCCTTCACTTTCTTGGATTCAGTCAGGCCACGGATGAAGTTATGTTAACTTCACAAAGTCCACACACAATCGCTTCCTCGCTGGCTACATCTACTGATCCAAAAGAGGAAAACGGGGGAAAAAAAAAAAAACTTTTAAGGCAAGAACAGTATGTAGAATGCTGCAGAGACATTTGCTCCAAAGGTATGTGAGCTACGACTATTTATCCTACAGTTTCCCCCAAAGCCTACAGCTGACACATCAGCAGACACCATTTTAACAATCCCATAAGCTGTTAAAGCCTAACAAAGCAATCATTAGGAAAACTGGTTTAGTCCACTGTTGGTGGCATCCCATGCACCGTCCATGGAAAGAGCATGACTCAGAGAGCTCTGAGCTCCCATTCGTGGCACAGGCTGTAAAGCTGCATTAGAAGAGAATTCCCAGTAAATTGTACCAAAGCCATGTCTCCAACTGCTGCTGCAACACCAATTCAAAGCAAGTTATTATACATTTTAATATGACTACATCTGCAGTCCTACCATATCTAAAAAAAAAGTCACAAGCATTCTAAGAGAAACACAAGGATTTTTTTCTTAACACCATGGAAGACTGATTCATTGCTATCAGTCAGCCTCCCACAGCCCAAATTCTAGAAGCGGTAGCAGATTTACTTACATTTCAGATGCATAAACAAGCACTCTTTGCATCACTTCATTCATGTGTTTATTAAGATAAAGTTACCTCATTAAAAAAAACGACGGTAGAGTGCCATCCTTCTTTAGAAAGGAAATTAAATGAAAGTGAGAAACGAACAGTCTGTCCCGTGCTTGATGGCAACCTCTGGTGCCCTGATGGCTAAACTGAGGTCTAGAAACAATTTCCAGAGGACAGGCTTTCCTTAAAGGGTTCGTTGGCTTTTTTTTTTTTCTTTTTTTTTTTAAGAGTCCATTTACCAAGTCCCTGACGTTTGTCCCAAGCTACCACGCCTTGCACGCCCTGGCTATTCAGCAGTGGATTGCCAGGGCTCAAGTGCCCTGCACTGGAACATCCCTCCTCTCCGCAGGACAAAGACGCATGTGAGTGGTCAGGAAGGCAAATGAATGAGAAAATCACAGTCACAGTGACAGGCAGCACGATATCAAAGCAAGAGCAGCCTCACAGCAGCAGGACAAGAGGCAGCTCTGTGTACATCTTTACAGGGAGCTTCTCTCAACCTCAGGAGTCAGGACAGGAGGAAGCACAGAAGGTCTGAAGACATAAATACATCAAGACTGCAGTCCCAACGCCAGAATGGAGGCTTCATGATGGAAAGGATTTTTACGCTTTGCAATAAAGACTCAGGTGAGAAAGTTCAGGACAAAGACCTCAATTAAAAGCTTTATAAATCGACAGGGAACTGGGCTGCCTCTGGAGTGCATGAGCCAGTGAACACAAACCCCAATTCAACACTAGCTACTACCACTCAACACACAGCAAGTCCTGTTTCAACCCAGTGTCCAAACTCTTTTTTTTAAAATATAGCCTCCAGTATGACACACTGCAGAAAGCCAAACCACAGGCACAAGCCACGAGTTAGTCTTTGAAGTTTAGATACAGCTGAAAATTATTTCACCTACCCAGATGCAGAGGGATAGCTGCTGCCTTTGATGCTACAAGAAATTTTGGTCTTAAACTGCCGAAGGACTTCAAATTAGTTGCTGGGCTGCAGAGCGGCAACACCCAAGCCTACACATACACACGAACATAATTATGCCTGGTCTAGACTTGGGGGGGGGGGGGGGGACGCTTT
>VWZL01001321.1:0-126234 GCA_013396915.1 Stercorarius parasiticus | reverse complement strand
CGCCGGGGAAGGGCCGCGGCACCGCCGACCGCCCCCGCGCCGTGCCAGGCACCGGCCGCCCCGCCAGGCAGAGCCGGGCGGGCACAGCGGGGGCCCGACTCGGGGCCTCTCGGGTCTCCTCAAGGCCCGCAGCTCCCTTCAGGGCAGCGCGCCGGGGCCCTTCCCGCCACCGGAGCTCTCCTCAGGGCCTCCGCGGTCTCCTCGGGGCCGGGCCGGGCTCTGAGCGGGTCCTGGCCGGCAGGTTGAAGGTCGGTGACGCTTCAAGGCAGAGCCCGGCGCCGGGGAGCCGCAGGGTCGAGGTTCCCCCGTAGTCCCGGCGCTGTCAGGCCTGGGGGCCCCACAGCCTCGTCCACCATGGTGTCTTCAGGCTCGGAGCTCAGAGTCAGTACCGCCATGGTGTCGCCAGGCTTGCAGCTCAGTGCCGGTTGCTGTGAGGTTTAGCCACCTACGTGGCACAGGAACCAAGAGGGGTGCCAGCTCCCAGCCCGCCAGCTTAGGAGTGGATTTAACACGCTGATAACAGGCTAAAAATCCCTATGGACCACTGCAGGAGGCCAAAGAAACCCATCTGATAAGACCTTCTGGCTTTAAAATCGACTTAAGTCCTGACTGCAAGGACAAAAGAGCTGCTGGGAGGTTACTGGAAGGGTGAAGGGGTTGTCCCTCAGGGTACTGGAGCCCCACCAGCGCCATGCCAGCCCTGCCAGCTAGCCTTTCGACAACATTGCCACACTGGCACAACCACTAAATACCCTTTGCCTTCATCTGTGCGGTTGCTGCCCTCACAGAGGAACACACACAAGCTGCTGTTCCCGGTGTAGATGTACCCTAGGACGCGGGGCGGTGGTTGGTCACACGTGCATCACCCCAGCCACCTTCTCCATGCCATCCCCGCAAAACCCTCAGCCTGCAGGGATAAAGAGACGGGCACCGGAGACGTCCTCCAAAACCAAAGGTATTGAGGACAAGAGCGAAATGCAAAGGGAAGGGGAATTAAGTGGTGGCACCAGATGGTAGCTCAAGCCTAAGGGGTTCCTGCAAGGAAGAGCCTCCCCTCTCCTCAGAGGAAGATTTCAGCAGTTTGTTTCTGCTGAGACGGAAGCGGGGAGGGATGCAGGTCCCCGTGGGGACCACAGATGACCCAGGGTGACAGCAGGACAAGAAAAGCAAAAAGGCCTGGTTTCTCTGATCTGCAGGAGAGCGGCAGTGGAGACACTGCTTGCTCTGTGTAATGCAATACAGTGAGGAGATCCTTGAGACCGTTCTCTAGTTAAAAAGCAATATAAGTGTGTCAGCACAGTCCTGTGCCGCAGTAGTCCTGATGAGGGGCAGAGCTAATTAGCCAAGGCACAGGATCACATTAACATGGTGTCTCAGATGGCTGAGATGAATCTCCCAAAGTCTCTGCAGTCCCTGTTGACTACGGCCACTATATGCGAAGACAAAGTGAGGATGGGAGGGGAGATAGAGGTAAAATGAGTTGCTGAAGGTCAAATATCAGATCAGTGAGAGGACGGAAAGCGGAACCTACAGTTCCTCATCCCTCCAGTACTTTCTCCTCTGGACTGTAACAAAACCCCAGAACACCACCAGGATTTAGCTGCTGCTGACACAGTAGCTTTGTATGTTCCAGGGGAAAATTCTGTATTTTGGTATAGGTCCATGGTGATTTTTTTTTGTGCACATGGAAAAAAAACTATTTACTAGCCTGGTACCACACACTGACACACAAGATACTTGACTTAAAGGGGACTGAAATATGTGCCCTGTCATATTAGCAAAAGGCTCCAAACAGTACGGACCCAATCTTTCGTTGCAAGTTCATAAAGACAGCGAAATGCCATTTGCTGCTAAGTGACTCTAATGATTAAATAACCTTTCTCCCCCCACCCCCCTGGGGCATTTAGTGATAATATAAGAAAGATTTTGCACATTGTTTAGCTTACATGGCCATCTGGCACTTTTGCATTTCAGTAGCCTTGAACATTAAAAAAACAATAGATAAAGAAAACCAGTCCTATCTTATCCAAGACCTGGAGAAGTTTAACTCTGTCAGAGTACATAAGATTAGCCAAGGCGTTATAGCTCTTTTATAGTTTCCATCTTAATTAACAGTCATATTCCTCAAAGCTTTGCGTTATACTCTCTAAACCAGGCTGTTCCTTATCACCTTTGTATTTGCTTTAGCTGTGAAACACTTAACTCCAGCAGTCGCATCCAACTTCCATACGAGATGTTCTGCTTCTGGGCAATGAAGACACAAAGGAGATGCATGCTGAGAAAAAAATACAGACAGGTTTTAAACCACCTACATCCCTAAAATAAAAAATTACTAAAGTCTTGTCTAAGCTAGGGAAAAGTATGCTCTTTTAAAATGAAAATGCAATGGTCCTGGCCTAAATCTATTAGAAACCTACTTAATGCTGCTAAAACATCATCTAGTACCACCACACTAAGCGTTTCTTCATCTGCTTTTGCTAAAGGGGGTACAAGTACAATTCACGCAAAGTAACCCACTCCAAAATCCCTGGAAACAACAAAACGT
Organism: Stercorarius parasiticus; assembly: GCA_013396915.1. Lineage (NCBI taxonomy): Eukaryota > Metazoa > Chordata > Aves > Charadriiformes > Stercorariidae > Stercorarius > Stercorarius parasiticus. The sequence continues at coordinate 123,689 of VWZL01001321.1, read as the reverse complement.
TTGCTCTCAACTCAGCAGTGGCTTATGGTTGAATCCAGCATTTGTTCTTGGGTTAATTCCCGCTCCCCTCTTCCCTCTGGAAGAAAACCAGCAAGGTTTGAGTCTGTTCAGAAGGAAATGTGAATTCCTCAAGAATGTGACTTTGGGCCTTGGAGGACGAAACCAGCTGCAGGATGCTTTAACCTGTACTGCTGGAGCGGGTTTTTGACTGAAATCCGTAACAGCAGGGAACATTCAGTGTAAATGCACCGTAAATAACAGGATGTAAAGATATGCTGAGAGAAAAACTACTCAGGCTTTGTTTCCTACTGTACTTTACATTAGAAGGTTGCTAGTTTGCATTTTAGACTAGCTCCAGTGAAAGCTGGGAGCTTATAAATGTGCTACAACATCTAGCTATTAGGTGTCGGGCTGCCAGAGTGCAATATAATACCCAAAGTCGTGTACCTCGTCTTTCTATTTATAGCCCAGAAAGTGTTAGACACCTCCCAAGGGCGGGTGGAACCTCCCACCTCCCAAGCGGAGAGACCTGCTTGCAGGAAACATCAAACAAGGGATATAGGAGACTTGCTTTGCATAGCCAGCGTGTAGGTGTTGCCATCAGCTCGGCATCCTGGGCCCACACATCTGGGGTTTAGGCATCTGTAAAGTGCTCTTTGAAGGAACAGAGCAAGGTTACCAATTTCATTTTAACACCGTGGGCTGCTGCATGTGGTTTGTTGTATGTGCTAATCTAGGTGGTAGAGCAAAGGAACGGGAAGACGCTCTCCAAGCTCATCCTGGTGACAATCCAAATGTCTGTCGTCTTCTACCTGCTGGGACCATGCCCTCCTCCCAGCCTACAGGCTGAGGCTTGGTGGGTGGCTGTCTCACACCCCCGTTAAAAACATGCTGCTGTGCAAAATGAAACCCAAAGGGCAGAGCAAGAAAATGCAGCAGAAGGCATAACTTAGCTGTTGCAAGGCAGGAATTTAGCTTCTATTTTCTGCTCCTGTAATTTGTTCTGTTTTTTAAACTAGCGACCGCTTTGGATGAGAAGTGTAAGCAGAAGTGGGAACGACAGCCAATGCGCCATAATGCTGCACAACACTTGATTAAGAGGTTATCAATTAAATTTGGCAGGACTCTCTGCAGCATCGTGCCGGGCTCCACATACAGTAGTTTGCCTACAGAGGCTTTTCTTTGACTCCATGCAAGTATGTGGCACTGTGGGCTACAGCTTCACAACTCCATTAGCCTGAGCTTTCACCAAAAATATATTCAGAAATCGTAAACATTTCAGGGCTAAATTTGGAGATAGGTTCCCCTACACGTTCCATGTTGCTCTTGAGTAAGGTGCATTTATGCCAGGGTGGGAAGAACTACCCTCACAAAGAACAATGTCCCATGTGAACAAGTGAAGAGTAGAATGAGCACGTTAGCAGATTTCTTTGGCACAAAATGCATCTGATAATGACAGTTGTATTGTCAAGAAATAGATACATTCAGATTAGTTCTCAAAGCTTCAGTGGTTAAAATGCAGGCATATTATCATAAAATCATCAGGACTGTATGAGAATGACATGGTTCATCTTTCAGGCATGTATAATATCTGTACCGGATAATGAGCTTATATATTCATATTCCTTGTTTATCTCTATTACATGGTGCTATGTTTGTTCCTCTTAACGCAATAAAATCAGCAGCAGTCAGGAATTTGGCTGAAAATAAATATTACTGTGTTTTATCTTAAAATGACATTGCAATACTTTCAAATCATGGCATTATTCAAATCCATCAAGACCCTTGCGGTGACCTAAATACTGTTAGTGGAAGGTGTCACTGCAGCGTGTTAAGGAAACCCATTCTGGCTTTAACCTAGCTCAGGTAACAGCCAGCGACGGTGCACAGCAGAGCCTCAGCATGCCAAGGACCCAAGTTAAGTACTCAGTTTACCATCTGCCCTGCAGCACGTACCACTGCGTTATCGCTGATGTTGTTATTTTAGCTGGTGAGATTAAAGCCCCAGCTGAAGTACAGCCACGCTTCCTAAATTCAGCATCAACAACCACGAGTGGAAATTAGCAAACATGCCAGCCTAGATGCTCCAAGGAGCAAACAAGTATTGTTTCAGCATGAAGGAGTCCTTTAAATGCAGGTATACGAGAAGAAAAAAATATTTTTGGTTGTAAGGAAGATGCTCCTAAACTCATTTTTTCCCCTAAGTAGCTCAGCATGGCTCACATCATTGGACTATAACCTGGTATCACAAGGTAGAACTGCCGAATGCCCTCAAATTCCACTGATTTGGGAGAAAAAGGGGAGTAGGCAAAATCAGCAGGCACTGAGGACTGCAATGGATTGGACTCTGTGGGCAGAGCCTACAAATACAAACTCCTGTATCTCTGCTGTTTAATTGGATCTTTTCCATACCATTGGAGAACCTGACAGCAGTCAATAACCTCCATAGGAATCTCTTATCTTAAAGTAAATTAACCACTTTAGGACTAGTCCAGATGTTCAAAGTTTGCACATCTTTTCTGTAACCCCTGTCAGTCTGTACAGGGAACCAGGGGGTTACACTTCTCTCACTGCTAGATCTCCAAAGATGCAAAACTGATCAGTACTGCGGGGAAACCACTCTGCACTAATGGTCTTTAATCCATTTATTGCCGTCATCATCTGCTGTAATCACTTTACTGTCCTGCCGCATGGAGGTCCTGCATTTTTAGGCTGTTTGCAAGGTATGTCCGTCCTCCACCGCTTACCATCATGCCTGCTGCTCAGCAGCTTCCCGGTCGGCAATAGTTTTTTTTCAAGGCCGTCGACATTTTTGCAGTGCCACCAAGTGGCTGGGCTCTTCACGAGCATTTTAATTTTGGCAGATTTTTATAAACAAACTCAGAACAAACTGTCCTGAGGATGAGAATCGCATTAAACACAACCCACCCCAGCACACCAGGGGCTCGGTACGATGCAAATACAGGAGGGAAGAGGGGCAGCAAACCTCGGCACAACCCCAGGCCTGTGTAAACCCGGCCTCTGTTCCTCAGGAGGCGGCACAGCACGTTCGCTGAGGCACGGACATAAGACTTATCTGGGCGCCAGGACAGCGGTAGGAGGCCCGCGGTCTCACTCAACCTACCCTCGAGTCGCCGTGAGGGCCCCACAGCCTGGGCCGCGGCCTAAAGTCTAGTCCAGGCCCAACCTGAGGCACTTCCCCCGCCGCCATTTTAGAGCGGCGCGCCCGCGGCGGGCAGGACGGCAGGGAACAGCCCTCCGCGCCCGGCGGGCCCCGCCTTCCGCGCCCTTCCGGCCAATGAGAGGGGAGGAAATGCCAGCGCAGCCAATGAGAATCAAGCGTGGCGAGATGGGTGACCAATAAGTAGCCCGCTCCGCTATTTCGGCTCCGCCCATCAACGGTCGGCCGTGAGCGGGCTAATGAGAGCCTGCGGGCGGGCCGCTGAGTGGCTAATGAGCGTTGGTGGGTGAGATTTGAAAGTGAGGCGAGGCGGGCCGTGCTGAGGAGACTGTAGTGTCGGTGCAGGTATGGCGCGGTCGGGGGACTTGGTGGGGAGAGAACGGTCCCGGGAACGGTCCCCGGGGTGGGGGTCTGGTCCTGGCAGTGCTGGCGGAGAAGGGGCCGAGGGTCCAGCCCTGCGGCGGCCCTTCAGAGCCGCCATGGGAAGCAGGGGGCTGGAAGGTGGGGTTCAGCTTATCGTGACCCCCGGGCCCCGTCTCGAAACCACTGAGTTGAGGCCTTAGTCCCTAAACTCGACGGGTTCCTGCTTTAAAGATAGCGGTGTTTGCAGATCCTGCTCTACTTTGTCGTTATTCGCGCTAAAAATGCTAACTGGGCACCTAATTGTTTTTCCATGTTATTCCTTTAGTTCTTGTGGCATTGCTGGTCAAAAGAGGTTATTTTCCCTCACTGTTCTCTTATAAAAATCAATCCTATAAATTTTCATTGTTAATTTTGGTAGTATATGTTAGCCAGTCCCAAGTCTTTAATTTAAGCCCTTTGTCTCTTTCCTACTACTCATCTTTACTTGAATTTATGCTGATTTAAGTTCCAATTAATCCTCTAGACTCCTGTTTGGGCAAGGCACTACTCAGAAACCATAATCTGGAAAGAAAAGGACACGGGTATTTTTGTCCTAAAAAGATGTTTACAATATTGAGCATGCCATATAGTTTTAATGAGCCCAAAGAGATGTGGCTATGAGTTAATAATAGCTTTGTGGAAAGCTCTCTCTGTATCTCTGCTTACGTTATATTTGCCTTCATGTTTTAGATAAATTCTGCTGCAGGATTACTTACTGAAAGGTAGATCACTTGCTCTTGAGGCTTATTCATGGGAGAAGGCCTTAAGTGGACTTATACTACAATAACTAGGAAAATATTGCTCGAAGTAGAAGGTAGAGCATAAAAATCCTTTAAATGTGTTAAATTTTTATCGGTGTTTAAGGCAAATGCAGCTTTCTGTAAGCTTGTCTCATAAATAACAGTGGGTATAGGATATGTTACCTTCCGTCAAGGCACTGAATAAAAAATTGTGCATGCACTCTGAAAGGACTGTTGCTGTATTTAAAGAACATTGCTAAGGTAAATTTAGGGTCCTGCAAGTCCACAAAGGATGAGTGTAGAGACTTGATGCTAGCTGCTGCTTCTAGGAATGATTTTCATCCGCTGGGCTCAAAAAGCCTGCTTCTTCTAGGAGGTAGATAACAGAGATATATTCCCACTAACTTTTCTTCATGACTTTCTGCAATGCTGTGGGAATTACTAGCCAGATCAGTTCAAAGATGGTTATTGGAGATGCTCATGAATTAACCTTCCTTAACCACTTAAATGTAAAGCAAGGTAAATATGACCTATGAAGTACAGTAAAGTTAGTCTAATCCTTTGCAATCATTATTAACTGGCACCTTTAATCAATTTCTGAAAGTTTAAAAGTGAGATGCACGATGAAAGGCAAGATGTTCACCAATCAGGTGACGTTGACATGCACCACCTATTCCGGGATTCTGTGGAGAGCCCCTGTCTCTGGTTTGAGTGCTTCAAGCAGAGTTTAGCTTTTTATTCCCATTTGCTCATTTACACTTCCATTGATGACTTCGCTCTCCTGCAGCACTGAACGTATTGGGAAAAAAGGTTAAATACACCCATTTAGATTTCTGACTCATGTTGTCTCCAATGTCTATTCCAGGCACTTCCAGATGGCTGTGCAGGTACTGTTGGTGCTGTGCAAGTTACTCAGTACATAAATACTGCCATAAACTGGGACACGAGGGGCTGCCACTGACAGCAGTGGTGGTATCTGAACAGACTTCTTCTGTATTCCTTCTTACAGTGTCTCAGATTGTCTCCTTGCTCATTTTTCCCATAAGTATTTACAGTTTAAGAGTATATTGGTATTTATTTCTGTGCTCTTTCTGTTTATTTTGGTACTCTCTTTCTTCTGACATTTGGGGTTTTCAGTTAGGCTTCTGGTGGTGTTTTTGGCTTTTGGTAGCAAATGGAGGCAGAGGGGATTGACTTTAAGAAATCCTGTACAGCTGTAGTCAAGGCTGATCTTAGTCCAGTTCACTGATGATTCCAGTAGCTTAATCAAAACTTGCTGTCTTGAAATTAAGAATCTCAGTAAATGACTAATTTACTGGTCGATGAATAACTGTTGGCTATTCAGTTTAGTTCTATCACCCTCTTTACTGTAAAGCTGTTTTCTATAAGTAATGGAAGATGAGATTTCTAGAAGACTCTGTTTGAGGTGGCAAACAGAGTAAGACCATTCCAAGAACTGGTCCTGACCTCTCTCCTGAAAGAAAGCATGAAAACCCTCAACAAGACAGGCTTCAGCAGGATGCAGGGGAGGGAGCTTTTGACATTGCTGTTAGCACAGCACGTACAGACCAACTGACTTTTGCATTAAGTCTTCCTCAGGTTAAAAAAAGTACCGAGAAATCCTGCTTGAAATAAACGCTATTGTATTGCAGTTGCATCCTGGAAACTTGGTTGGGAAGTGGTGCCAAGTACTCTGATGCACGACAAAAACGCCTTGGCATCAGATAGGGTATAATCTAAATGCTCAGTGGCAAGGTTGCTTCCAAGTATTGTCCTACAACCTTGTCATTTACTTGCTTGTCTCCTTAACATGAAAAACATCTGTGTTGAAAACAGAGACCAGCGGGACAGTCCCTGGCAGTGACACAGCATCCTCTACTTAATTCTGTGTCAGACTTGTTGACCATTAACAACCAAACTAGTCCCTTGAATGCATAAAATAAATAATGAAGACTCATTACTGAAATTGCCATTTGCATTTTCTCTGGTACACATACAGAAACGAAGAATCTAGGGCTTTCTTTGTTCCTGGCATGTAAATCCCAATGAAGAGGGCAAAACAAAACATGACCGATTTTTCCTAATCATGATGATTTTTGTCTAGGGTCATCAAGATGGCTGAAACCTCCCAGTTTGCCAGTCGATACAAAAAGGATTTGAGTACAGAAACCATCAGAGCAAAAGCTGCTCGCAGAAAATCAGTGCTTCAAAAGGAGAACAGACACAAGTTGTTTGAAAAGGGCAGACAGTTTGGATTGGCAGATGTCAATGTTCAGCGCCCAAAAGAGAGGGGAGTTTCTCAGCTAAATGAGAGAAGTGAAATGTGCTCTCAAGAGAGCAGCAGGGTGAAACAGAGTAAGTAAAGACTGGTTATAAAGCTTTTTTTTAATTGTTAAAAATGTCTTTAAACATTATCAAAGGAACCTATTTGTGATCAATGTTTTAATTTGAAGAAAAGTTTCAAGGTTTAAAATGCAATGATTACCAGTTCTAAATGTTAAGAAAATCCAGAAAATAGTCTTACTACAGCTTTATCCTCCTTATTGCTCCGGTGGTATGAATGAGGCTTTGCTCTGATTTGTCTGCAGCAGCTAAAGCAAAAAATGCATTTTGCTATTAATATTAAACAGGAAGTATCGTAATGATTGTGTTGTCGTTCAAGAAGTGAAAAACCCTGATTTAAAAATCTTGTCTAACATATAAATGGTGTCTGTCATGCTTAAAGTATGTTTAGAAATGGGTAATTGTATATTACAATTGGGTATATATAATTATAAATGGCTAAATACATAGTATAATTTTATTTTTAAAATTGCTAGTTTTTGGCAACTTACCTTTCCTCCCAGAAAATAGGGCCTGCATATATACTGAATTCTGCCTCCTTGGCTCTCCTGGATTCTTATGGCCTAGGGAATTAAGTTAATCTTTTAAAAATGTGAACAGGTTTCTTTAGAAATATTCTTACCTTCAGTATTTTGATAGAAGATGACTAATGGAGGAAGGATTGCAATCCATATGTAATTATGTCAAATACGAAATTTAAGAAATTTATATCTTGATTATCTTCAATGAATTTTAACTTTAAGTAGATACTAACTTTTCAGATAGACACATAATTCAAGTATGGCATCATCTTAAGGTTTTATTCTTTCATACAACTTCTGCCTCATTTATTTTCAGCCTGAGGCAGACTTTGGTATCTAAAGCTGACCTAGACTCTGGCTTTCAATGACATTACATGTGATTGAATAGAGAAACTGATACAAATACATTAAATAAGTAGTTAAAGTGCTAACTTTAGTATTAGTAACTTTGCAGGAACAGCCTGTACAATGTAAAATGGATATGAATTTACAGTATCCCTCAAGTGCAGATTTGGGGAGGTGTATTTGCCAGTTGAAATTTACCATTGAATACTCTTTTAGTGGGAAGGGTTAAAACAACTAAGAGAATTTTAGCTTTTAGCAAGCTAATAGAGCACACACATTTGCACTGTAAGACTTTAATTGAAACTTGGAGGCACAGATCCCAGGCAGTCTTCTGCTCTTTGACTTAGTGTGTTGCTCTTCTATCTTCAAAAAGTTTTTTGAAATTTTCCAACTTGCTTATTCTCGTCTGAAAAATATCTTAAAGATTTTATAACATGTTTGTCTGCCGTCTTTGCTTCAGAACAACCTACAAATGCAGCCACCAAGAGAATGAATGAACGCAAGGAAATGCTCCAGCGCTATAAAGAAGAAAAGGAACTTCGAAAACTGAGAGAGCAGAGAGAGAAAGCAAAAAAGGGTGTGTTTAAAGTTGGCTTATATAGACCAACTCTGCCCGGATTTTTTTCACTTGTACCTGAAGACCCAGCGATAGTGAAGCCAAGAGAGAAGGTAATAAGAGTAATATTAAATATTTCAATGTAGTATATGATATTAAAATTTCTGCTTGTATACAAAATTGTGTGTGTTATGCCAAATAAATAGTTTATTTTGTAAATACTTTATAAATATTTATTTTATAATAAGGAATAATAAGGGAGTAATTTAGCTCATTTTTTAAAAAACAAAGCTGGAAATGGTACTAGTGATATGTTGATTTTTGTATTTATTACTATGTTCTCAGTTCAAAAACTGGAATGATTCAGCCACAAATGAAACAGCTAAGTTATTTTTGGAACTGGTAACATGTTCCTCTTTAGTATGGTTGACTTTGAAAGTTTTTCAAATTACACATTTGACACATTTTGCATGGGCATGTTGCTTTTCACACTTAAGGTTCTTGCCCACTCTTAACAGTGATTGTGAGGGGAAAGGAGTATGTTAACTCTTGTTTCCTCGGGGATGTTTCCAGGCAGCTCCTGCGTACTCTGGGAGGATTACTCGATCAAAGGCCAAGAACCAAGAAAAAACTGTGATACCAACTGCATCAAAGAATTCTACGGTTTGTTCTTTATATAAACTTCAGCAAATAAATTTAGAGTAAAGGATGCAATTATCCTTCAGACCATAACTCAGAATCGTATGCTTATAAGTTGAGTGCTGTCTCAAAGGAGGTTTTCCTGGTAAGAAAGGCAAATTAGGTGAGAAAAGCTTTCAACAAGCTAATAGACCTTATTATGCTCGTTTGAGCATTGTTCTGAGCTGAACTACAGACACTTTGATTAGGTCAGTACAAACTGAAAAAAGTGCACAGCTCTTCTGGATCAGACTGCGAATTAGAGTAGAGGTAGTAGTGAGATTGAATCTTACATGCTTTGGTTTTGTCTTGGAGGACGTTGAACACAGTCTGTCACAAATGCAGATTATAAAGAGTCAGTTCCTTCTTCACTCAAAAATCCCTTCAATGTTCGCATGTTTTTACTGTGAATCTTGGCAGTCCCTTCTGCTATTACTTGTATAAAAAAGTAGGGGTTTTGAGGAATCTCACCAGCAATAATCTGTAAAAGCTATATTTTGAATCTAGCAATCTTGCCTCATGAAACTTGAATGCATTTTGAAGATTTTCAGTCGTAACTTTACAAAGGGACAACTGCATTAACATTGATTTTTTTTCTGAAAACTGATTATTACGACATGTAATATGTACTAAGATGCGGCAGTAGTTGGCACCTAGTTTCATAAACTGAAACTGATGCTTAAATATTTTTCTTCATTCTTTTTCTGACAAATTTTTAGTTGGATAATGCATGTTCACACATGTCTAAAACGAGTTATTTAATTTATCCTTAATTTCTCTTTTCTTTTTAAAGCCCTTTGTGCCAAATTGTTTGACCATTTGTTTTACTGGAGCCTAAGATAGAAAGATGAGAAAAGAAATTAGGCTGCTTCTGTTCTGGAAATGTGGTATTTCACAAAAAATGTTCTTCTTTTGTAGATCTCTGCCAATGGGCATGGTGTGCGCTCTACACAAGCAGGATGTAAACAGATGAGTACAGACAAAGCGGCTGAAAACAAGAAAGGTATGAAAGTAGTATGACCCCTACATCTGAATCTGTGTTCTTGAGTCAGTAGTTGTGACATTATGGGAGGGAGGCAAGGAACATCTTTGGGGGAGATTTGCAGTAAACTTTTGGGTGTAGGAAATAAGGAGTTCTTTGGACGGCCATTCCTACCAACTATGACAAGGGCAGCAGCTGACAGATTATCAAGTGTGTGTCTCTGGGTATTGCATGTACTTGTTGCCACTATGTGCTGGGAAAAGGATGCAGGATACTTAATGCCGTCCTGGTTACTGGTTATTCACCCTAGGAGAGGGAAAAGAAAAGGGTCAGTAGGTAAATTGCATGGCTGATGCTTCAGCATTTGGAGCTGTGCAGAGCTTCCTGTATGTCACTATGAAGAATATCACATATAGTAGCTGCTGCTGTTACAGAAGAGCAAATGCTTCATCTGGAAAGATGAAGAATAGCTGATATAAGTAAAATATGAATTTCCCTTGGTATTGTGGGTAACATGGAACATAGCTGTAAGTTTTCAGTGAAGTCTGTCCTTCTGTCTTATCAGCAGACATGCTATTATCTGTGGTCTCTAAATAAAACTGCTTGTGTAATTCAGCATTGAAAAAGGTTTGGAAAAGGATAGCCTTCTGGTAAAGCACATTAGCATATATATTTAATGTGGGAGATAGGACACCGAACTTCTGATTCACACTAATGCAAATGAGTAAATGTGTGATTGTCGTCTTTATAAACGACAGGCACAATCTTTTGTTTTCATATTTTACAACAGCTCCTTTTGTATCTCTCTAGTCATTGGATTTTTCGATGTGGCAATTACATATGTTTCTTAAGAAAACAAAACAAAAAAAAAATCCCAACCCATGACACCTTTGTTTAAGGGAGTAGAATACCTTTGATTAGAAATTCTTCCTGATAGCACAGTGAGATCCATGCCTTAAGTAGATACGGCTAAGTCATGTGAAATATTGATATTAATGCAAGATATTCAGTAATTTACAGTGAAATGACTCTCGCATGGTTAACTTAATTAAATCAGCAAGCAGTAGACCTTAATTTAAATAAATTTCAGTCATGCCTTTAACGAATACTTAAAAGATCTATTATCAGTGTTTGATATAACAATTAAAACTTTTTTAAAATTATCATCCACTAGACTTGATAATGCTTTTTGCTGAATCAAGAATACACATTGTATGTATTTAAACACTAGTATAAATGTGTTAGGGAAGTGAATGTTTGGATAAATCAAATGTTATAGTTATTTATCTAGTAATTTTTTTCCAACTTGTCAAGCTGCAATGGCATTAAAAATGCAAATGGCATTAACAGTAACTAAGTGGGGATAATAGATTTCAAGCAGATATAGAAAGGGAGGGTGTGAAATAAAGAGCTCCGGTTAAATTTTTTTCTGTGCAGGAGAATGCTATCATTCAGTACTAAAACACAAAGATGAAAATCATTAAGATGGGTAATACATCTTAGCCTAACTTTATAAAATATCTCAGATGGGATTCTATTAATTTTAAGAATACTCTATTAGATTACATTAAATTCAGACCTTAGAATACCTTAATGCCCAGGGCATCACTTTGTTGTACAGATGGTTTGCTTAAGCTTCCAGCTGAGCAAGTAACCATAGCAAGTTATTACTCCAGAAAGCTTCATCATGTAAAATGGGGAGGATGTTGACTTTGATTGCAAGGGACATTGAGAAGGGTTCCTTACGCTTTGTACATGGCATCGAGCACACTGGTACCTTGATAGTACTAGGTCCTGGAGGTACTACTGTACAACAAAACCATCGTTAATCAAGATCCTTCAGAGCATTGCCTTGACACCAAGGCTGAGCTGTTCTGTCTGTATTTAGCACTGCTTGCACTGAACTGATAAAAAAAACCCCAAAAACATTATTTCTGGCAAACTAATCCAACTAATAATTTTTAGTGCACTTTTCTGATTTCGACAAAACATAAACTTTCAATTATGTCATTTGAATGCAGCTTTTTGTTAAGTTTTGAAATCCCTGGAACTAACATTTCTTACAGTGTTGCAGCCTGCTGTCCAGACAACCTCAAATGCAAGACTCACCAGAGCAGCCGCCTCTGCTGCGAGGCAGACGCTGAAAACCACAGCTGCTGCAGCTACTACTGGTAAGGGAGGCAGCGAATACAGTCCTGCTTGTGTAGCTCAAGCCTGATATGTAGGTATTTGGAACAGTGTGCTGTAAAGAGATACCATCAGTACTGTGTAAGTGAGGACTGGAAACAACATATGTACGTTTATATGCTGCTGTTAGACTCACTGTCAAATGATACAGTGAGTCTATCAGCAGCATATAAACAAATGAGACATAAGACAGTTCTGTTGTCTGTGCTTATATCTCAGGCGCTCTCTTGTGCTGTAGAGAGATAGCTTGTTCTGAACTGTCTTAGCACACTACATTCTGCTGTGTAACTACCTCCTTTGGATAGATAGACTGTACATAAATCATGACAAATAGTCATGTAAGGAAAGGACTAAATACTACATCACTTAAACTCTCATCTGAAACTCTATTGCAATATTTAAATCAAGATGTTGAAACCAACATTGGACAGTTTCCCATAAACTCCATCAGTGTCGAGCATCAATATCCATATGGTAATTATAAACTGAAAGAACAAAACCAGAGCTGGTAAAGATTTGCCAGCTTGGTGTATCGCTGTTTAAGGACATAAGATTATTAAGCCTGTGATCAGGAACAGATACCTCTGGAAGAGATGAGAGCCTATGTTCTTCAGGTCCAGAATTTCTCTTCATCCACGTTTCTCTGTTTACTAGAATAGGGGAACATGATGGATACTGAAGGGGAAATTTTTAGTATATATTCTTGCTCTCAGGATATTCTCTAGAATGTTTTGGAGTGTCCCTTGTATTATAGGTGAGAGAATTTAACCCCTAGTCTGAAAGCACAACTGTGTTAGTATTGGTTTCAAGTCACCCATAGAAATCCTATGCCATATAGAAATTAAAAATCTGAACTCAAATTGGCTTGACAGTTACCTTGTCAGCCTTTAAGGAAATACGATGACTTTTATTTTTAGTGTATGACAACATCTAAAGACTAATGACTTAATCTGTTTTCTTGGTGATACATCTTTTAATAGGATGTTAAATCCTAGGCCAGGTTTTCTTTTGAATGAACTTTTGCAATTAGTTGTCTGCCCTCTAACCACCTCCCACTCAAAACCAAAACAGTCTCTCCCTGTCTTTAACCACTGGACTTTTATAGCAATCTTTTGGTGAAAGATTGTCTTAATCAGATGCCTTTTTGACCTTTGGGAGTTTCTCTTACTCTAGGTAACCAGTCACAGAGAAAGACAGCAAATGCAGGAAAGCAGAAGAAAGCAGTCAAACCTGACATCACGGAGGTAGGTCATTTAATGGTTGGAATGGAAAAGTAATAAAACTGGTTTAAGAGCCAATAACATTGTAGAGTAATTGTAGCTCAAATATAGTTGTGTTCAAGTGTAGAAGTAATAAGAGTTCACTAATAAGCTAGATTTTGGGAAGAAGTTTTATGTATTGCCATATTTTTAAAATTAAGATCAAATTTAGTTTGCTTATATGGATGACTTGATTAGTACTCAAGTCATGGACAATGATTTAAAATAGACAAGAAGTTGTTAGATGACATATGTCATGTCTGATATTGAACTAGTTAAAAAAAAAAAAAGGCCTGCTTAGTTTGCTGGTTTTTAGCTAGCATTTGTAAATTTTGTGCAGTTCTTTGAAACATACTCTGAATGTGTCCTTTTCCTGCTGGGATAATGATATGAGACTCTAGAAGCTAAGAAATAAATGGCATTTTTAGGTTTTGAACCACCAAAAAATAAAGCTGGAAATGTTTTTCTCTCTGCAAGGTAGATGTGATTTATGGGAATTAAAGGCAGTCGTGGTTCTTAGTGTCACTGCTATAACAAAACTTTTCTACCTCTGTATAGAGACAGCAGCATGTGAATTCCTCACAGCCCTCCAACCCAGGTTCCCAAACAATTTGCATGTGCATTCATGCGCTGACAGTCCTGTGCAAAAAGCATCAATGATATTCCTCTTTCTTTGCACTCCACTGTTCCCTGTCACCTCGTGTCTCCCTCACGCCTTCCATCTCCACTCCTGTTCCTGTAATTGCAGCTGTGCTCTAGTAGTCTCTTAAAACTAGTGCAATCACGCACAAACACTGACAGGAGGTAAGAGGCACTTTATCTTCGCTTAGGTAAGTCCCTCTTCACAGGCAGGAGTTGCTTTGTGCTGCCAGTTGGTAAACTCTTGTTGTAACCTCAGTCATCTCATTACAAGAAGTGTGTTAAAAGTTGAATTCAAGGCTTACATTCCAAGCAGAGATATCTAAACTATAACAAGACTTTCAGTGGCCTGAAGATGCATATTTTCTGGAAAAACATTCTAAGCTCTTTTGGCTGGTTTGAGCTAACAATATCTCAGTACAGGTATCTCAAACTTCTATGGAACACGTATCTAGTCATTCATCTCATAGGAATGTGGACTCAGTGTATTGATTAACTTTTTCTCCTCTTTGAACGACATTCTGTGGTCCTAACTGCACTTGTATTCCCCTTGTCTTGGGCTGCATTCCTCAGTTATCAGTTTGTTTTAGCTTGTTCTTCTGTCTTTAGATTACAGTATGTGTATAAACTGTGATTATTCAACTGGCCTAGTTGGATTTGGAGCCTGTAGCTCTGCTCTTATCCCTTTAAAGCATTTTTTTTCTAGTACTGTGAGCAAGCATTTGCTAATTTTAATTACTTTTTTGGTAGCTGAGGTGTTCTGCTACTTTAACCCCTTCAGTGGGTTGTTGCATTCCTCGTAGTATTACTAGAATGGTTCGCAGGTGTCAAAACCAGTTGGGCTTATTGGTAAATCATGACTTCTGTACCAGTATACCATTGTAGAAAGCAACGTACCTGAAACTGTTCCCTTCCTGATGGCTTTCATGCAGTCATGCTGAAATTCAGCCCATGCCTAATAGTAAATGTTTTATTGATTTGATAACGTAGTGTTTGCTTTGTCTATTTGTGCTGTTATAGGTAATTACTTCTAAACATGAAGTGGATAAAAATGCTCAACTGGATCCAGTGATGGAAGATTCCACATCTGATTCTAAACATTCAGTGTTGGTAGAACTTCAGCAGGAACAAACCTCAGTGGAAGGCAAAACCAATTCTGCTTCAGGGAGACCCAGAACACGCTCTTTTGCACCTGAAAACTTTGTGTTTCAGCCACTAAGTGGATTAGCGACCTACAAAGTTACACCCATGACTCCTTCTAGGGCAAATGCATTTTTGACACCTGGTGCCTTCTGGGATTTTTCGAAATCTCCAGTGTAAGATTCTTTCTTCTAATGGCCTAAAATGCAAGTGAACCTCTCTGTGATGATACAGAAAAACATCATCTTTCTATAGAGACGTGCCCTGTGTAACAAACTCTTGTGATGTTGAAACACCCGATCATTGTGGTTGTTACCATTGCTTAATCAAATGTGGACTTAATACAACAGCAAAGAAAGCTATATAATCTATGATCCTGTCTATGCTTTAAAGTAAAGCAGCTCCAGATATCAGGGACTTGTGGCATATTTATCTATACACAGATTTATTAATTTTAATAGGAATTGCTTGCATTATCTAGTGTTGAATGTAAGATAGCCTACCAAATGGGGAATTTCTGTATATCTGGCTGTATTTGATGTCAGTTTCTCAATGTATCTTAACTCTTAATGTGTTTTTTGTTTGTTTCCAGAAATATAATTGAGAAATCCAATGAAACTAAGGCACAAGAGCTTAATTTAAAAAGTCAGGCTTCACCTACTGGTAAAGACATTCAAGAACAGCAAACAACTACAAGTTTGAAAGGAGAAAAAGGTAGGAAGTTCACATCTAGTTTATTGTTCTAATGTTTTTAGTTTTCACCAGATTCTGAACAAATGCCTTTCATATTTTTCAGCAAGTGAATCGGATGAGAAAACTTCCATTCAGAGATCAAGTGAAACAATTCCTGTCTCTACAGATACAACAGCACTTGAAACAAAGTCAGATGATATGGGAGAGGAAGACCATGATGTGCCCTATTTCAGGTTTATGTTCATTTGTTTCGTTCGGAGGTCCTTAACACGAGTTAAGAGACATCTTGTAAAGATTAACTTATGATGGTTGGTGTCAGGCAGCAGTGACCTGAGTAGGCACACATTCCTATCTTCCCTTTTGTATTGTTAGTGTGAGTAAAGAATATACAGTTTTGGAGACTAATACCTTATTCTAAGGAACACAAGCTTGAAAGCAGTAGAAAAGAGATTACATGTTGGGTAGTCAGCAAACAAACAGTCTCATGGCTTCTGCTCAAAGACAGTGTACCTTCTCTGAAAGCAAAAGGATAGTAATCATTTACAGTCACAAGCAGTAACAGCAGTTAGAATGTTCTCCAAAAACTTATTTTTTCACTCTTCCTTTACTTTTAGAAATAGTCTTCAGTCTGAGACAGAGAGGCTGATGTCTCAGTGCCTCCAGTGGGATGGAAAATTGGAGCTGGACATTCCGGAGGATGGTAAGACTGAACTGTAATAGGTGCTAGGAGGGGTGTTACAGTAACTGAAGGGGACAGAGAGAAGTAGGTGTATCTGGATATACTGGCAAAATAGCACTGTCTACAGCACTTATTAAAAATTGTATTAGATAAAGTTTAGTTGTATCTGCCTGAAGACAAAAAGGCATGCTTTATCTCCTAATACTAAAACTTACGTGTAGTGCTTGACACTAGTGCGTATCGAAATAGTTTTTCTGTTGTCAGTTTTAAGTGTTTTTAAATGTATGAACTTTAAACAAGCTGACTTTAAAAAATAAAATTAGATTTTAGCATAGAATAAGTGTCCTTAGCTGGGAAAATTAAGATCACTCATCAATGCTTATCTTAAAGACTTAAAGAGGTAGTAGCACTTTTTTTTTGAAAGAAGCAAGTTCAGAGCAGTTCAATGGATAGGTGTGCTCCATCTGAATTATATTGCACGTCTGCAATAGATGAACATAGTTCAATCAATAAATAAATTCCAGGCTCTCCAAATGCTTATTTAAATCAATTGTGAAATGATGAATTATTCAAAGATGTACTTTCTTGTTTTCTTGTTGCTATCAGCTAAAGATCTTATTCACACCACAGTTGGTCAGACAAGACTGCTCATAGCAGAAAGGTTTAAGCAGTTTGAAGGACTGGTGGATAATTGTGAATTTAAACGGGGTGAAAAAGAAACGACGTGTGCAGACTTAGATGGATTTTGGGACATGGTTAATTTTCAGGTATGTACTTGACTATCAACCTACTAGAAGAAAGTTGATGGGGCTATTTACAAGCAATGGATTGAAACTATTCTTTTGGTTTTTGAATATTCAACGTCTGATTTTTTTATATAAAAAAACCTCAGGTCCTTGTTTAATGCTTTCTGATGCTGAATAGTACCAGCTGGTATACAACAATTTATAATTTGTGGACCTGTTCATCTGTTCTGGCTTCTTGTTGCCTCTGTGTCTTGTTTTTCCTCTGGAATGAAGGCATGTAGCCAAGTCTTGCTCTGTTTTGGGGTGAGGATACAGTCACATGTCTACCCGGACCAAAAGCTGGGAGCTTTAGGAAAATTCCTGGAGCTCACCTGAAAAGTAGATGTTCCATGCTTCAGTATGAGAATAATGCAGAAACTACAATAACCTTATGTAGGGGTGAGCTTAGATGGTAGAAAACCTTCATCTCCCTTTCTCTGTTGATGCTTCCATTGGTTTCAGAATGAAATATAATATTCTAAATTATCAAAATAGCTCTCGACAGTATTTGAAAATCAGCATTCAACAAATGGACTTATAACTAGTTAAATCACACACAAAGATGGATTTATTGTTAAAGCCCTAGTCATAGGTCTATAATTCCCTCCAGAAAGCGTAAGGATTTGACCAGCTTATACATCAGAGATATTTGAGGGGAACTTTGCTAGAACCAGTAACTTGAAAAACAGGGTTTACCTATGCTTACCTGGGAGCAGCTCCTAGTTTCTCCTGAGCATCCCCACCTTTTCCTTTAGATAAACTTGCAGTAGCAGAATTGCTAACTCTGCCCCTTTTTGCATTTGTTTTTTGTTTGTGTCCTCTGAGTTTCAGGGAGGATGTAAAGGACTTGTCACTCCGGTGACTGGTCTCCTGTGCATAATGAAGCCTTGTATGGCCTTAGCAGTAAACGAGGCAAGACTCTCCATTGCAAAGCCTAAGGAGAGCTGTTGTATTGAGTGGCAGTCTGGGAGGAGACAATGCTGCAGAGCTAGTTTGTCCCGAACGAGCACAGACTGCATCAGGAAGCTGTTGAGGCCAGCAGTTTAAAAGAGCAAACAAGCTTGCATGACGTGTTTTGTACATGATGGAAGACTCATGCTTTTTTTGCATAAAGGCTATTATGCAATGTGTTCTTTTGAATTCCTGAAATGCAACCACTGTCAAAGTGCTTAAGTTCAGCACAAGAACCAGCTCCTTCATTTTAGATGTTAAATCTTACTGAATGATTTGGTACCTCCCCTACTAACCTTTAAACTACAGAAATGAGACTAGCCTTGTCATCTAATCCGAAGCTTGTGTATGTTAGTGTAACCTTCATCTCAACTGTTTGAGAATGTTTAATGCTTAATATCCATTGAAATATCTAAATGCATAGCCCTGCTTCAATTTAGTACTTGATTTTATGAAACACTGTTCTATTGTGAATTTGGTAAGTCTACAAAATTAAACCTGTACTTCTCCGGGATTTCCAATAGATAGAAGATGTGAATAAAAAATTTGATAATCTGAAGAAGCTTCAAGACAATGAGTGGCAACCACTTGATGTCCCAAGCAAAGCAATTGTCAAGGTATGAATAGCCCCTAAAGCCTGTCTCCTAAGGCATCTAGATGAAACTGTGTTGAGGTATCGAAAATAGTAAGCTGCTATTGCAGTAATGAATACTCTTCTTAAACAGGAATTCCTTCTAAAGCCCCACTCATCTGGCTTCTTTAGATGTTAATGTTTAAAAGTTCAGTGAAATTCCTCTCAATATGCACCCTCTTCCCTTGCATCTCCCAAGTGCACTTGTATTAGTTGGTTTTTGTAATGTTAGTTACCTCTTTTGGCTGGAAAGATTAGAACTAAGAATTAACAATGACTCTTTTGGAGTCATTGGACTCTTTGCTAGTAAGGCAAGTTGTAAAATTTAGGAGAGACGCTTACCTGTCAGATGTAGAATATTTTCACTGGGCCACTGCTGTTGGAAAAGGAAACTACACAGGAGTTTGGCAGTGACTGCCAGTTTTGAGCCTTAAGTGCTAAACTATAATGGTGTCCCATTAAGACAGAATCATGGGTAATGTTAAACTACTAATTTTCTAAGCATAAATGGGTCTGACACTATCCAAAATGAGTTATTGCTTATTTTAAAATAAGCTTTAATGTAAGCTATGTTATCTACTCTTTGGTTTGGAATATAGAATTGCTTCCAAAGACTGAGTAGCAAGTCATATTCACATTGCCTAAACTCCTCTCAGTTCCTTGAGGCTGCTCAACTAATCATAAAAATGACATGAAGGTCAGTAAGAAACTCCAGGCAGAGGAAACTGGAGGGAATGTAGTCGGAATGTAGTCTGTGTGAGCTGCCCATAAATGTCAGAATGCTACAGATGGTGCAAGACAGAAAATTTCCTTTGAAAAATTGAATGCCAGGGGAGATGCCACTGGCTGACTGGCGGCTGTCCTGTGGTTACTTTATCTCCCTGCCACTAGGAGTCCCTGTATCCCACTATTTTAGAAACATTAACTGTATTTTTTAGAAAAAAAGCTGTCCTGAGTATTTGTGAGCTGCAGACTTAATATGAAAAATCCTTAATATTGTCATAACAAACTAACCTTAATAGCTGAGTGGCAGTCCAAGAGATTCTGGAGATGAAGGGAGACCTTGTCTCCAGCATGTCTCTTGCCTGTTGCTGTCTCTGTGCGTGGTCAGCAGCTGCATTGATGTTCCTGTGTAGTTGCATCTGTCCAAAGCTTCCAGATGTGACCGAGACTTTCTTAAATTTCAGAAAAAGACTATTCCAAATGCAGTGTCTAAACCAAAGCTGGGAGCGGCTGGAAGAACTGCTGCCCGAAACCGGCTTGCTGCTATAAAAGCAGCTATGAGGGATAAAATGAAGCATGACAGAGATGATGATTGTACACATCAGGAGAAACTACCAGAAGTAGAAAAAATGGTTTTTGACGCAGGATTTTTCAGAATTGAAAGCCCTGTGAAAACCTTTGCAGGTGGGTGAAGCTTAATCATGATTTCTGTGACCTGAAAGCATTGAAGAGAGTTTAACCAGTGTCAATGAGGAGAGGAATTATGCTGTTTATGTGGATACAACTCCAGTACTGGACACAATTAATATTTGAACTAGTGGTTAATTACGTCAGGGATCCAAAGTAAACTGTTCTACATGAATGTACTGATTTGAATGATAATGGCAACATGAAATCTCCGCTTAGAGAGGTAAAAGCGGCTGGTTCATGTTTTTTCCGCGTATGTTTAACAATGAAGTTTTAATCTGAGTGTTCCCAGGCTTAGCTGGTGAACGTGCTCAATGTCAGTGCAGACTGATGGCCTCTGCTTGTAAGACAGGAACTGGGATTTTGTTTTTGTGGTTTTTCTAAAACTAAATCTCTTGCCGTGCTGTCTTCAAAGCTGCAAATAAAGTAGACCTGTAGTCTGTATTCATGTTCAACAAGTTTGTAATGTAATTTCAGTCTGCTGTAAAAGCTGTTTATTAGGGGTTTTTTGAGCAGATGCTCGAAATAAAACTTTATTTTCAGTATCTATCTTATTGCAATCTGTGTGAAGCCAGTATTTTCAGTAATCCTTGGTTCTTTGGGAGTCATTCTGCTTCTCTCCCATTTCTAGCTCATAATTTGACTTTGAATTTCCCAGTTTTTTTTTTGTGTAGATCTTTCCTCATCACAATACTAGCAGTTTCTTCATGTGTCTCTTCTTATTAGAGGAGACCTTCTGAAAAGCTTTGAGCAACACTGAGCTTAAGCAAGCTCTAGCGGAGAATCTTTTTATAAGAATTGATTCTGAATCCGTGTAACTTTAATGGAATTAAAATCATCTGATGTGAAAGATGGAAATTAATGACAGCTTTCACCAGCTGGACTTCTTAATAAGAACAGCAAGACTCTATTCCAGGTTCTTTGTGAAGGGATAGTCATTACTAAATTACTTAGCTTAAATTGACCTACTCTTGTGACCTTTTTTCAAATTCTTCTTGCAGTGTATATAAGATTTCAATATAATATGTGTATAAGATGATTCAGCAAGCAGAAAGCAATACTGTTCCTAGCTAGAATCCAAACAGTTTATTTCATCTTCCAGAAACTGCTGTAGTAATGAAATATTAAACACAATTTTTCAGGCTTGCTTTCAAAGACACCTCACAGATCTTCCCAGCGGACTTCTGAAAAACTGGCAACTCCAAGATCGTCCAGTAGAGCTTTGGTTCAGAGCATTCCTTCTGTGCTTGGTAACCCTGAGGATGCAACTGCGAAACAAACACCAGTGCTCAAAGGCTTCCACCCAGCAGAAAATTTGAAAACGCACCAATTTCCCACTGAAAAAACTCCCCAGCTGGAAGAACTCCCTGGTGTTTTTCTTGAGCAAAGGTAGACACGTTAGGGCAGCTTTTAATTGACTTTGTACAAATAATTTGATAGTTTTAACTGAAAGAATTAATACCCATTAAACATACCTTCCAATTTGACAGCGATAAAGGTTGCAAAGTCCTTGTGTCTTTTCCTTCCCTCAAGCAAATACTAAGAGCTTTGCCCAAATGTAACTTTTGTGCAGGGGAAGTTTATTTTTTACCTAGAAAACTTGATGTAGCTGACCAGTGCCAAACAAGCAAGATTGCAGAACAAATTGTAAAATCAGTCGGGTAAGTCAGAAGATGATTGAAGGTGATTGAGAAGAATGAAAACATTTTGGTTTCTCTTCCAGCATTTCTGTAGAAGAACACAGTCCTGTTGCTGGCACAGCAGAGGGGACTAAGGTAAGTCATGCATAGTTCATTTATGTGCTTTAAATATTTTATTTATTATTTACCAAAAAATACCCTTCTTTTTATTAGCCCCAGACACTTGGATTTCTGATAAAATCCCCATTGTGGTATCTTCTGTATTCCTCAGGCTGGTCATTTTTCCTTCTCAGTATAAACATAGATAGGGACTGCTGCAGTTTGGGGACCTTGTCCAGCTCTTTGGGAGCTATCTTTTGTTGGCTGCTGTATGAGGACACTTGTCGCTTGGGCAAACAGTGCTCCTTTAAAGTCCACTACCTGTTTTCTGGTGTGAATTTTTTAAAATGCTTTTTCATTTGGGGACCATGACTAAAGGCAACAGTAGTATTTGTCTCTCTGGGTCCTCCTGCTGCCGTAGCAGCACATTGGGCTGTTAAAGCTGTTTAAAGGTATAGCAAGAGCAGACTGTAACTAATACTTGTATCGGAGTTCAGGAATCCATGCCCTGAAACCTCTGAGGACTTGGTGACACGCCTGTATTTGAGCAGCCTTAAAAAGACAGGAATGTGGACTGTTTAGTTTGGAATAGTTTTGATGATTCTATGATTGCATGAAACCGCTACTCAGTGAAAGCTCGTGCTTTGCAATTAATCATCCTTTAGTGCCTTTCATTGGAAATGGAGTATCTTAATCTTATTTGTTGCTGCTTGGATCTGGGCATGACTACAGCAGTCGTTTCCTCCCTCCACCTCTCTGTATAATAATATATATTAAGATAATGATAATAATATTGATTACTAAATTGTTCTTACACCTTTTACTTCATCCTTTCCCTGTCAAATGAGAAATTGCTTGTTGCTGATGTTGCTCTCTGGGGGACAACTATGGTAATCTTTAACTTTCAGTATTGCTGATAGGTTTTCCTTGAGGTAAAGTCTCATTAGAGAAAATCCTCAGAATGTTTTTTGGTACTTTAAGTTCAAAATCTTCCTTCATGTGGAAGAACTTCCTTTATACTCTCTAAGACATTACCAAGCTTTCAAGGGTGGTTGGGAAATACTTGAAGTGAAATGGATCACCGTGTTAAGCTGCGAGCCTTGCCCTGCTGGTCCTTTGTGCAGCGTCTGGAGTTAAAAGCCCGTCTCTCCTGAATTGTCTATAAAAACTGCAGATGAGAAGTATGGACTTGGTTTGACATAACATAATAATTTTACTGCAGACAAAACAGAAAAGAAGAAACTTCCTAATGTCATAGGTGCTGCCTCATGTCTGTCTGATTTCACTGATGCTTTCCTTTTGCCTCTCTGGGAAGCAAATGTAGCTACTGCAGACACCTTGGCCTCTCAGAGGACTAGGAACAGTTAAAATACCTCTTTTTCAGGTGCTGGAAAATTCTAGCAGTGAATTAAAAGTAATGGATGGCACGGAAGAGATGGAACTGTCTGCTGCAGAACAGGAAGGACAAGATATTGTCATGCGCAGTCCAGAGAAGGAGACTGGCACACAGACTGACTTTGAGTCTGGAGAACCAAAAATACATCAGACAGGTGCGTACCTTAAAGCTGCTTCGTATAGTTTATGTGGGATTGCTGGGGTCTTAGGATTATTCTAAAGTTTTATGATAGTCTAAATATTAGTCTCATGAAATCACCGTCATTGTAGCTTGGTTGATCTATGTATGCTGTTGGCAACACCCGCTTTAGCTGTAAGACATGTTGCACATGAGCAAACAGCGCCCCACAGATTTTTCTGTGTAGTTTCCGTGGGATATGTGAAGGAGAAAGCTAATATAAAAGGCTTGAAGTAGAAGGAAATACAGTTTAGGGTTTGGGGTTTTTTTCAGTAAATGCAGAAAGCAATACTGTTTTTTTCAGTTTTGGCAGCATCAGACTAGCTTTTTTTTTTAAAAATGAAATATTATTTTTCAGATGTTTCATGTAGCGATTTGACATCCATTGGCCGAAATCATTTTGATATGGTAAGTTGACCTTCAGGTTTGTTTGACTAAGACAATCTGCACGTTACAGTACTGTTAACCTTTCCTACAGAATCAGTTATTGGGGTAAATTAAACTCTGTAAGATGTTATCAAGCCAGTTCATACAACGTTCTCGAAATCCAAGCCCTGATTCCTGTCTCCCTGCTCTGGCTCACACTGGTATTCCTTATTGCACGTGATGAGCGTGGGATCAATCAAGAAATTTGTAACAGAAGAATGTCTGATTCCTACCAGATTGATCCTTTAAACTATGTTTCTGGTGGATTTCCCTCTAAATATTTACTAACATAATGAATGGCCTGGCCTTTTCCTTCTGCTTTCTTCTTGGAGGTTTCCCATCCCTTTTTTCTTATAGCTTTATCTTTTAGAGCTGGAAGTAAGATTCACCAGGGAAAAGCGGGTGTGCAAAACCTTTCAAATTGTTAAAAGAATTTGGGTGTACAGTTTCCTTGGTCTCATGTGGAAAATCCCCTTTAAAATATGGATTATTGCTTGAAATGGACCACATACTCGCTTCTTATTTTATGTTTGGAAATAAACTTGCAAAATTTCCCTGAGGAAAGTCATGGTGCTTACAGTGGTACGTGATTTTTGAACTGCGGCTGCTGCTTTGAAACAGTATTGTATATAAGCGAGCACATCTTAATATATTTACTACATCTGCTGAATCTCTGCCTGACAGATCGGTCGGTGCTTTGCTTATTCTAAAGCCGTGATGCCTCCACAGTGCTGAGTGAGAGGCAAGAGAACGACACACTTCTCCTGGCCCTTGTCAAAACTAGCATTTTCTGCTAGCTTTTGTCCCATGATATTTCAGTGGCCTCTCAAGCAGGCGGGCACCTGACATACATAAGCAGTGGCCTGACAGTAATAACTGTCGGTCTGGTGTTTATACAGATGTCATTAGGGAAAGGGGAGTTTGCTACTAGCTTATTTCGATTGTTCCTCAAACCCTCACTTCCCACTCTGATCTCTCCCACAGCCAATGCTGGATGCTGAGCCTCTTCCCTTCACTCCGGTCAGGAGCCAAGCCCAGAAGTTTGCAGCAGCCGAAGCGCTTGATGACCTGATTGTATTTTCTCCCCTTTCTCCCTCTGGGGAAAAATGAAAAGTCACTTTTCAATTTAAAACGTGTAAACTATATTAACAAAAAAAAACCCACAGAGATTATCTGGAATACAGTCTGTTACCTTTGAACTGTGTTCTGAGTGTGTGAATACCTGTAGTGTTTTGTAGTGGAGCTTATTAAAATATTGTGTAATGTTTTATGGCGCAGTCGTTATGCACTGCAAGTACTGCTATGTATTAGTAGTGGAGTGTTTGTTGGTTTTACCTGCTGTATCCAATGATCGCATATTCTTACTGCAACCTGAAATATTTTTATTTTTCTAGCATTTCATATATTTCTTGTCTACTTCAAGTTATAAAACTATTAATCTTTGAGCTTACCTCATGAATTATTATAATAATGATGCCTATCAGACTAGCTCTACTTGTGCCTCACTTCTGATGTGAGGGCACCTTCCTGGGGGGAAGACTTGGCCTGTTGCCTTCACTGCCCCCCCCCCCGAAGCACTGTTTCATGCTCCATCACTGGGGGGGGCCTGTGGCACCCCCAGGCTCCTGTATTCTGTGCATTCACAACTCTGCCTGAGCCGCAGCAGGGTTCGGTCTGTGTAATTCTTCCCTGTGGGAATCTTCCTGGTGTTTAAGAACCACTTGCTTTGTAATAGTAGGAACTATCTCAGAACAGGGATTTCAGAATCAGATAACATCTTTTCCTGGCAGTGTATTGAAATAGGCATTGATTATTATTTCCTTTAAGTACACAGTTATCTATGGACTATTTTAAGTACCTTCAAGCCAAACCCTATTCTGTCTTTGCTTTTTTTCATGTGAAAATCTCTTGCCCTCTTTCTTGTTGTGTTAACCTCAGCCTCTTCTCGCATCTTATTCCTTCTGCGTTCTCTTATCTGGACTGTAATATGTTTATGCATAAGAAGCATGCCAATTGCATGTACTCTATATTTAAGTAGTAGTATTACAGTACCTCCAGTTATATGTTTAACAAATACCTGACTGGGCTGCCTCTTGTAATGCTGCCCGTAGTGTAACACACGCATTCTTCTACTGGCCTTTATTTTAAACCAAGCAAAGGTAATTCAGCTCCCTCAGCCAAAAGTGTTGCCGCTGCAGCTGGGGCAGCCCCTCTGCCTTCAGTTTTAACCTGGAAGCTGTGTGCCAATCGTGCCCAAATAAACAGAGGAAGCTGATGTGGTGTTACTCGTGCTGGAATCAAGTTTCTTCATCACTAAATTCCAGTTATATGGATCGTTTCAAGCAAATAGCTCTTAGCGCCTCGCCTGCTCTGCTCAGTCTTCAACACTGCCTGATATATCACGGTTAACGAGGGATTTCTGACACATACACAAGCCGATGTTAGCAGCGTGCGGGTCTAGGCTACTGCCTCTTGTTGGGAATTTCAAAACTCTGCTTGTTGTAACTTGGCATCTCCAAGTACAAATGAAGCGACTGTTAGAGTATGAGACATGACAAAGAGATGCTGTTGTGCTGGTCTTGTTTTGCAGACGAGACCAGGAGAGTGACTCACAGCCAAAAGAACATCTATTTTTTTTCCTTTTTTACCAGCCTGACTCATGAGGTGAAGCTGCCAATAAACCTCCCCACCCTTGAAACCAGTCCTGACTCACGCAGAAGCGATAAGGGCGGGAGGCACAAGGCTCGTGACTCGTTCCATGGAGGACAGAACGCGCACAACGCTTGTATAAACTGGATCTCCCTGGGGAGGGAAGTGTGTTCAGGACACGCCGATTTGGGCCACCAAATGGGCCTTTGAAAGGAAGGAGAGGGGTAACTTGTCTAGCCATGCTCTAGGGGAGAGGTTTTACTTCCTCCAACTCTCAGCCCCCTCTTGAAATACCTAATTCTGGTTCAGGATCGCAGGCTCGTGTTTTCCCCGTTTTCCAGTGTTCCCTAGAGGACAACTCCAGTGCGGTGACACTTGTGGGAATTACACACAAC
Source organism: Stercorarius parasiticus (assembly GCA_013396915.1). Lineage (NCBI taxonomy): Eukaryota > Metazoa > Chordata > Aves > Charadriiformes > Stercorariidae > Stercorarius > Stercorarius parasiticus. The sequence goes on along the minus strand of VWZL01001321.1, from coordinate 96,785 downwards.
CTGATCACGCACCTCCTGCTCCTCCCTGGAGGGATGAACTTAAGTCCTTTGCTGCGCTATTTTGTTTTTCTCGGTGAAAAAGGAATAACCGCTCTACCGAGCGGAACAAGTAGAATTCAGAGAATCCCACGTTTGAGCTCCACTTGCCGGAGGAGGTCACGTCTTTTGAGATCTTACTGAGAACAAATGTTACTTGTGAAAGTATGTTTTATTACCTCCAAGTACTCCAGTGAGAAGGCACTTAAGCCATGTTAAGAGCACTAAGTTTGCGTTAGAATTGAGCCACCATAGTTATATCATGGTGGCCATGGCGCTGGTGAGGGTGATGTCCCCCGCGATGCAGAGCTTGGTGACCTCGTTCACCTTCTTCTCGCGGAAGCTGTACTGCAGCAAGTGAGCGTCGTCCACCGCCACCTTGAAGTGATCCACCTCGCACAGGATCTGGAGCTGAAATACAACCCCCACCCCAAAGATAACCATCAGGGTTTTGTTTTAGGAAGACGTTTTAAGCCATGGACTGGAGCAGGTTGGCACTGGCCAAAGGCTGCTGCCAGCCCGGTGGCATGTGGAGGAGCCGGCGCAGCGACTCCCAGCTGCGGAAACACGGGTGAGCTCTGCCTTCCCCACAGCCCCGCCGTACTCTTCCTCCTTCGTGTTTTAGCCCACGGTTTCTCCCTCCTCGTGGCCCTGACGGTTCAGAGGGCGAGCGCTGCGTCCTCACCACGTGCGAAACTACTTTGCAGGAGAAAAAGCTGAAGAGACCTGGGCTGCTGGCCTGGTTTGAGACACACGCTTCTCTTTCACTAGTTTTACTTTTCAGTAAGGTCTCTTCTACTGCTTGGGAAAACCGCATTTTTAGAAGACCCCAGTGTCTGAAATGGTGAAAATATTTAGGTTATAGCCGGCTCTGGGATGCGGGTTCCAAGGTCTCAGTCTGTGCTCAAGAGGAGCCGGAGCCCTGAGCCCTTCCCTTCCTTCCACAGCGCTCCCAGCGTCCCACGTTTGCACAAATGGACTCTTTTGTATTATTAATGTTAGTTATCTAGTCTTATTCTATTAAACCTGTGTGTATTTCAGCGCTCGGGTTTCCTTCTTTTTCCCCGATCCCCCTTCCCAGCTGGGGAGGGGTCATGGGGTGAGAGAATAATGGTCTAAACAACAATAAATTGTTGTGGGTTCCTCAAACCATAACAGCTGCTAAGGGGGGAAATGCGGTGCAGAAACCTGCCCAACTACTGCAGCGTAAATACGGAGGATTTAATAACAAATGGGAATAGCGGAAGCGGAGGGAAGTTATACCCGGATCTGCTGGAGGGGGTAAGAAGTGCGGGGGGGGCGGTGGGACCTGCTGGAAACCAGGGAAACACCCGGGAACTGCCGCAAAAGCACCTTTGGGAGCCAATTCCTGGGCAACGGCATCAATGTTCTCACAGCGAGTCCTGTCACTCAGCCCTGGCCGAACCCTCCCGCCGTTAAGGCTCTATTAAGACGGAGTTTTAGGGTTTGGGTTTTTTGTTACCTTGAAGGGTCTTCCAGCTTCGAATGGAAACCTGGGAGCCGTCCTCTCCTCCTTTCCCCAGTTATTCTGGAACATGGAGTTACAGACGATGACTTTCCTGTTGTCTTCCTTGAAGCGGGGATTGAAGTGGAAGGCGATGTCATTCCCTTTCTTGAAATCCAGTGAAAACCTGCAACGACAATAACGCAGACGCTGCTTTTTTTATCTTCTACCAAAGCCCTGGGCTCTGCTGCAGGACCCGCCGAAACCCCCAGGCCCCGCTGGGCGACGGCAGGGCATTTATGCATTTATTTAGCGTAATATTTGATTTTACACCAGGCAGGTGTTATTCGGGAAGGGAAAGCAAATTCCAGCCCCCCCCTTGCTCCATCCCAGCTCCCCATGGAACCCCCCNACCCCCCCCCGGTACCTGTTTGGGTTGGGGTTGATGGTGCCCGTGATGGTTATGAGCGTCCGAGGGACGAGTCCTCCCTGCAGGGGCAGCTCGAAGGGGACTTTCTGGGAGACAACAGGGATTTGCTGTTAGCAGAAAGCCACCTCCAGAGTGACAACACACTGGGGGCCCCCCACGTGACATGGTGAGCACCCATGCCACCCCCACCCAGGGACAGCCGGCCCCAGGTCCCTCCCGGGGCAGGGCAAAATCAGGCAGTGAAGGCACAGAAATCCTTATGATATGATGGAGCCGTTACCATGGGAGGAGCCGGTCCCCCCTGCGGAGGGGGGGGCCCAAATCCAGGGCCACTGGGCGGTTGCCCTGGGGCGGGATACGGTCCTGATCCTGCTGGTGCTCCCGGATACGGTCCTGATCCTGCTGGTCCTCCAGGATACGGCCCCGGTGCTCCGGGATATGCTCCCGGTGCCCCAGGGTATGCTCCTGGTGCTCCTGGGTATGCTCCTGGGTATGCTCCTGGTGCTGCTGGAGAGCCAGGATAGGTGCCTGGAGGACCGGGATAGCCTGGGAACCCCCCCGGAGCCGGCGGCTGGTTCCCCCAGGAGGGCCAGCCTTGGGGTGGGGGGGCCGAAGGGTTCGGGTTGTTGCCGGGGGCCAAGGCGTCGGATAACTGGGGAGAGAGAGGAGAGGAGGAGGGTTCGGTGGGTGTCCTGAACCCTGGGGTCAGGCTGAGCCCTCCAACACCCAGCTTTTGTGTCCTACAGCCCGTGCCGAGACCCCAGCTGCTCCCCAGGTGGGTGCCTGGGCTGAGGTCTCCAGAAAACCAGTAAGCACCCATGTAACTGGGGGGGGATTTGGGGAGCCACGCAGGTCGGCACCGCCGCGCTCCCACCCCTGCCGAAGGTCCCCGCTTCACGGCAATTAAACAATCACAGCCCCCATACGTGTGCGGGGTTTTTTTTTTAAAGCAAGCCATACTTACAGAGAAACCGTCTGACATTTTTCCTGAAAGGAAAAGACAAAAGATGCTGAAGTCATTTTTAACATACACCATCCGAAAACCAGAGATTTTTGAGAAGGGTTACAGTTGACAGCGGCAACGGGTGGGAAACGGGGGAGTCCCCGTCACGTACCTGCCCAGGCGGAGCCGACAGCTCCAGTGCCGCGGGAGAAACCGGGGGTCACCGCCGCCAGCAGCCTGGACGGCTCTGGGGGTGAATCCAGCCCCCAAACCCCTCCCCGGATGAAATGGGCCACTGCGGGGTTGATGTTGACCCAACGCCATCGTTGACCTTACAACGCCGCCGGTGCCAAGCGGGGAGGGGACACGGGACCGCGGGGACCTGGGGCTGCTCTGCCCTGAGAGCTCTGGGCTCCCGCCAGCCTCCCCGGGGGTTTTCACTGGGTTTTTGCTCTTCGCTCACGCAGCATCGCAAACCACGTCAGCACCCTCCTCCTCCTCCTCCGCCGAGAAACACGGCTCGACATGAGGCTCCGCATTTGATCTACCCCCAAAATACCCCACCCATGCCAGGTCTGCTCTGCTCCCAGGCCAGGAAGATTTATTCCAGCCTCAAACCACTTTTTATAAAGGAAAAAAAACAAACCCAAAGGGCAGCGGTGAGCTGTTCTTGCTGCCTCCAGCAGACACATGGCCACCTCCCTGCCCCAGCTGGGGGTGCTGGCTGCCAGCGCGGGACACCGGGTGACACCCACACCCACGTAGTGGTTTTGTCCTGCACGACGGCTGGCGTTACTCACTTCCCCTCCCCGAGGCAGCACCACAGAGTCACAGGATCCCAGAGCGGCAGGGGCTGGAAGGGACCTCTGGAGATCATCTCGTCCAACCCCCTGCCAAAGCAGGGTCACCCAGAGCAGGTGGGACAGGAACGCGTCCAGGCGGGTCTGGAATATCTCCAGAGAAGGAGACTCCACAGCCTCTCTGGGCAGCCTGTGCCAGGGCTCTGCCACCCTCAAAGGAAAGAAGTTTTTCCTCATGTTGAGATGGAATTTCCCGTGTTCCAGTCTGTGCCCGTTGCCCCTTGTCCTGTCACTGGGCACCCCTGAGAAGGGTCTGGCCCCATCCTCTTGCCACCCGCCCTGTAGATATTGATGAGATCCCCTCTCATCTTCTCTTCTCCAGGCTGAACAGCCCCAGGGCTCTCAGCCTGTCCTCAGCAGAGAGATGCTCCAGTCCCTGACCATCTTTGTGTCCCTACAGAATCCCAGAATGGTGGGGGGTTGGAAGGGACCTTTGGAGATCATCAAGTCCAACCCCCTGCCAGAGCAGGAGAAGGTCATCCCGGAGAAGATTCCACTAAAAAAATGAGGGGCTACAAAACCAGCGCAGCACATCGGGGAGGACACGGCCACCCCACGGGACGGACGCTTACGGCAGGCGAGAGAAGGCTGGCGCCCGCAGGCCGGAGGGCACGGCAGGAGGGACACACGACACACGTGCCACCGGCCGCTCCGAGCCGGCCGATAAAAGCTGCTTTACAAGTTTTGTGGAGCCGCTCGGCCACGGCAGGGCCACACGCCACAAACCCGCTTGCGTGCAGGAATAGCCGCGGCCCTGAGCTGGATCCCGCCCATCAAAGAGAGCATTCAGGAGGAGGGGGGGAAAAAACACACACACACAAAAAGAAAGGGAGAGGCAGAAACGGGGAAAGAAAAGGAAAATTCCAAATTGAAAACAGAGAAGGAAAATTGTCTCCGAAAGAAACATTTGTCTGCACAAAGGTCACAGCAAATCCGGCTGCCCTGCCTGAGGAATAACAAAAAAACCTCCCAAGTTTTCACAACCAGCAAATATTCGTCCCGCTGAGCCCGCTGGATTTTTAAGCCGGAGCAGCCCGGACTGTTTGAACAGCCCGTGTTTCGCAAAGCTTTTATTTGCCTTCTGGGGTATTTTTAAGCCCTTGGGCGTGCGGTTTGTTGGCAGGGTGAAGCCGGGGGTGGGCACACAGCTCCCGCGGGTGCCGCGGGGACGGATGCTGCCGGGTGGGCTTCAGTCGAGCCGCAGGTACGGGCTGCCAGGGCTTGTGGTGCCCCGGCGAGGGGCAATGCCGGCTCCCAGGGGGCACAGCCAAGGGACAGCCCCACGTCTTCGCCCTGGAGCAATTTTGCTCCTTTGCATGGGTTTTTTAGTGCCTCGGGACGGCGTGGCAGGAGTCTCCCTGCAGGGACCGGGATGACATTCCAATATTTATAACCAAATTCTTGAAAAATCCCTGTTCCTCCACCAGCTCTCCAACCCCACGGAGAAAAACCCCAGGGCAGATGCCTATAGAGCACCCCAAGTATTTCCTGTATTCACGCAAAGTGGAAAAACTTCCGTTTGGGAAAGAAATAGAAGTTTTCTTCCCCTGGGCGTTATTTCTGCAGTGACTTTCTGTGATGTCTCCAGCCTCCCAGGCACTTCCGCGTGGTTGTGGGGGCACAGGCAGGGCTACCCCGGCACCCTACGAGTTGCCAACAGCCTTAATAGCTCCTGAATATCCACCCAGGCACTCCCTAAAGCTTTCCATAGGCTCCGGCTGCTGTTACTAACCTCAGAGCCGGTGGCACAGCTGCCCCGGGAGGTGTCCCACCTCCCACTCCCACGCCAAAGGGGACAAGCGCAGTCTTGACCCTTTATTTGCACGGCAATACATGCTTTATCCCCCTGCTCCCACCCGCGACCCCCCCACGGGTGATGCGCTGTGGGGACAAGCCCACCCTTAACCCTTTCTTTGCAAGGCAATACATGCCTTAACCCCACTCCTGCTCCCCCTGTTCCCACTCGGGACCCCCGCGGGTGGGATGCATCGGCTCACCTTGCGGTGCGGCGGCTCTCGGTGGTGGCTCCTGGGACTGGGAACCCACGGGAAAAGGGTGGCCCAGACACGGCAGCGAGGACCCCGCCTGCTCGGGGCGGGGACGGGGCGGGGACCTCGGGGATGCTCCGGGAGATGCCGCCCACGGGGATCCCGGGGGATGCTCCAGGAGATGCAGTTGGCGGGATGCTCCGGGAGATGCACCCGGGGGATCCCCGGAGGATGCTCCAGGAGATGCCGCCCACGGGGATCCCGGGGGATGCTCCGGGAGATGCAGCTGGGGGGATGCTCCGGAAGATGCACCCGGAGGATCCCGTGGATGCTCCAGGAGATGCCGCCCACGGGGATCCCGGGGGATGCTCCAGGAGATGCAGTTGGCNGTGGATGCTCCAGGAGATGCAGCCCACGGGGACCACGGGGGATGCTCCGGGAGATGCACCCGGGGGATCCCGTGGATGTTCCAGGAGATGCAGCCCACAGGGACCACGGGGGATGCTCCGGGAGATGCAGCCAAGGGGATCCCGGGGGATGCTCCTGGAGATGCCGCCCACGGGGATCCCGGGGGATGCTCTCGGAGATGCAGCCGGGGGGATCCCGTGGATGCTCCAGGAGATGCAACCCACGGGGGATGCTCCAGGCAATGCAGCTGGGGGGGATTCCAGGGGATTGATCCGCCAGTCGGCGGCTCCTGGAGCATTCCCCGGGGTCCCGCCCAGCTCATAAAGTCACCAGCAGCACAAAGAGCATCATTTTATTCCCCTTTATTAAGTGGTGACCTCACCAAAAGGGCAAAACTGCACGGGGAAAAAAATTTGGGCTTCTCGTGTTTTATATGTCGAGCGGGTCTATGTCCATGCTTGGGGCCCGTTTCCCCGCATCGGAGGCTTTCCTTTTCCTCAGAAGCTAAAATAAATACAACTAAAAGTAAAATAAAGTAAAATACAAATTTGGTTTTAAATTTTAAAGGTTTTCTCTGGAGACTGACAAGAAAAAAAAAGAAGCTGGCAAAGCTTGGGTTTTCAGCCGAGGCAGAAAGGACCGGTGCTGGAAAGCTGTTAGCAGCAGCTGTAATTTCAACAAGTTTTAATGCAAGTTAAGGGTGAATCATCATCCTGTTGCTCAGCTGGCTTCACGGCTTAAAGCGACAGAAAAGAAAAAGGCATGTTTGAAGGCTGAAATTCTGACCTTCCGCATGGTGCTGCTGGGAGGAGAAGAGAAGAGAAGATATATAATATATATATAGACACATAAATATATATATACACACATATAAAATATATATACACATAAAAAAATATGTATAAAAATGACAGCGTGCAATTACAACTCGGCATTATCAACCCTGTCCTTGGTCCCACTGCCCTTTACTCTACGGTGACTTACGTCAGGAGTTAATGTCACCTTCTGTTCTTGTGGACACCGGGGCTCTCAGAGGCAAAAGGCCCCACCCCAGTGGGTGATGTGTCTCTCTAAAGTTAAATAACTTTAAAGCTGCTTCTCTCTTGTCATAGAATCATGGAATGGTTTGGGTTGGAAGGGACCTTAAAGACCACCCAGTGCCACCCCCTGCCCTGGGCAGGGACACCTCCCACCAGCCCAGGTTGCTCCAAGCCCCGTCCAGCCTGGCCTTGAACCCCTCCAGGGATGGGGCAGCCACAGCTTCTCTGGGCAACCTGGGCCAGGGGCTCACCGCCCTCACAGCCAAGAATTTCTTCCTAATATCTCATCTAAATCTCCCCTCTGTCAGTGTAAAACCATTCCCCCTCATCCTATGGCTCCCCTCCCTGCTCCAGAGTCCCTCCCCAGCTTTCCTGGAGCCCCTTTAGGGACTGGAAGGGGCTGTAGGGTCTCCCCGGAGCCTTCTCTTCTCCAGGCTGAACCCCCCAACTCTAACAGCCTGTCCTCCCAGCAGAGGGGCTCCAGCCCTCCCAGCATCTCCGGGGCCCTGACATACAATACTGTCTTCTTGACAGTAAGTTAATAGGAAGGAAATGAAACCAGAGGGCAAGAAGTTCGATGGCACGAGGGATCCGCTCCCCTTTACAGAGCGGAACAATGCACACCCGCGTGATGATTTTATCAGTCTTGTGATTTCTGTGGCCTGACTGGTGCATGGGGTCGGCAGCAACCACCACGTGCAATGTGTGAGTGGCAGATCTACCCCAAATCCCACGGGGATAAATTCAGCCGCCGTCTCTCCTTCCTCCCCCTGCAACCTCCCGGGCTGGGGAATGGGAACCGCCGCAATGTCACCTCCCTTTCTCAAGGGACAGGAACGAGGACCTGAGTGCCCCAGCTGCCTTTGCACCTCCCCAAGATGTCACTGCGGTCCCAGCCCTGCGTGCCAGCGGCTTAGTCACCTCCGACTCACCACGGCAATCAAAAAGGGCAGTGCAGCGAAAGCAGGCAACGGGACTGTCCTCCATGGCCTGCCAGGCTCTGCCGTGTCCTCCCAGGACTTCAGAAACCAGCCTCCTGCAGAGAACCAGAGCTCCACTCCTCCTCATCCAGGCCTTTTTGGGGAGATGGTCCACCCGAGAGCTTCCTTGGCTGCATTGCTCACCCCCCCTCAACATGGCCCTGCTCTAGCGCTAGTGAAAAATTCAATGCAGAGGAAGGTTGAGAACTTCAAGAACTCAAGTTGGATGGTAAAGAAAGCAAAAGCAGCAGAGAGAGAGCACTGATGCTCGCAGCACCATCCCTGCTGCTCACACGCACCTTCACGAGTATGAGCAAGTCTGGACTTGCTGCCTTTGTCCTGTAGCAGCTCCTTTTTAGTCTCTCTTTATAAAGCCAAAGCAAAACCCCGGCCTTTGCAGCTTCCTTCTCCTAGAAAACAGAGAGCTGGTGCGAAAGGGCAGCTCCTCCAGTTCCCTCCTGCTCCGACAGTGGCAGGAGAACAGCAAGTCCACCCCCAGAAAGCTTCACATGGCTTCTAACACCAACAAAAGCCCTCAACCCCCCCCCTGGGCTTCAAACTTCATAGTAGCTACCTCCTCCTCCTCACGTTATTAAATAACTGGATGGGAAATGCCTGCAGTGATCCCAAACACAGATGGGGTGAAGGATGCCCATGGCTTGGTTGCCACCAAAGAGATGAGGTCCCGGTGCTTTTCTTGGCCATGCTCGGTGCTTGCCCAAACACACGACCAACTCATTCAACCTTACAGAAAACTAATCCAGCCTGAAAAAGCCAGAAGGAGGAGTGCTGCGTTGCAGGAGGGGGTTGAATCAGCCCAAGCCTACCCCCGGCAAAGCCAAGGTGGGATCCTGGTGTCTCTTGGGGCGTAGCAGCAGGAGATGCTGCAGGAGGCAGGTGGAGGGCCCTGGTGGCTTCTTGCCTCCAGCTGGCCCAGCCACAGCTTTGGCAGGGGAAAGATGCTTGACAAGGAGAGGAAAAGCCCTGTGTGATACCACCATACTGGACATGTGGGGTTGGAAAAGGAAGGTGAAGGCCACAGAGAGACAGGAGAGTTCAGCCTGATCCAGCAGCAAGGCAGCTGCACTACCAACCACTCTGAAGAGTTTACTTTAAAATAACTTTATTACAACAGCAATCATAGAATCATTTAGGTTGGAAAACACCTTTAAGATCACTGAGTCCAGCCGCAACGGGTGGCTTTTACCATAGCTCAGGAAACCAGAGCAGGTGGGAAAGGGAAGAGCTTTGTCAGAGTCCCGGGCAGGTTGGCAGACTTTCCTTCTCTGCTCCACGGGGTTTGATACTAGATTTTTGCAGAGCACAGAAATTCATTCTCCTATAAATCCTTACACTAAACAGGGCTCAGAATTAAATCTCGCGTACAGGGCGTTTGCGTTCTTCCTGTAGTAGTCAAACCTCGCGCAGTCTGTGCAAGGACGCAAGTGATAACACCGTCCCCCCTTTTTTTAATCAAGTTCAATGTTAAAAATAATCAAACGAGACGCAGCCTTCCCTGGCAGGGAGGATTTGCAAGGAGAGCAGGCAGGAGGGCTGGGAGCAGCGGCGCGGCCCTCTGCTGATGGCAGCGGGATGGTGGATCTGCAGCCACCAGCTCAGAGCAGGCAGAGGGACGGCGCCAGGCTTTGCGTGTACACACCAGCCATGAGCTCATTTTTTCCAGCATCTGATTTTTCTTTGACCAACTCAGGGCGGTTTTTTCCTCGGCGTCACTCCGCAGATGCTCTCTTTTTAGCAGCTACTCACTCTGACAGCCGGTGCGGACCGACAGGAGAGCACCAAGGCGTGGAGGGCGGCAGCGGCAGCTCAGATCCACTCATGCCATCGTCCCCGTGTTCCAGGTGACACGGCGTTGCTCACGCTTGGCTTTCCGAGCGGGAAAACAGGGACAGCATCAGGGTTGAAACGCAAACGTGAAAGCATGAAGCAGAAGCTGGTAAGGCTCAGAAGTGCCTGCATTAAAAAGCTTTCAAGATAATCAACCCCGATGTGGTCTCCTTGAGGAGCACCAACCAAGTCCAGCACTACACAGCCCAACACGCAGAGAGGAGCGGCACCAGGATATTAAAGAATTAATTCTTCCCACTTCTAAGCAAACTTAAAATAGGATATTCTGCCACCTTCTCTGGGCTGGAGGGTGTTGCCCCCTAAGTGAGGAGAACGCAGGCAAAGGAGAGAGCACAGGATTCAAAACCCCTCCAAACTACTCCTATGGTACAGAGCACTATATAAAGCTCTTCACATCATGCAAATTAAGCCCGTTCTTGTGAAAAGGCACCATAATACAGTTTTACTTTTCATTATCCGTTAACAGCTTGGTAAAATGGAGTATCCTGAGAGATCACCCCTTGTTAGCACGTACTGGGTTCCCCCTCCCCGAAGCCATAGATCTACCCCAGAACAACACTGCATTAATGAGCCAGAGCAAGGCCAAGAAGTCACAAATGGAATCTGCTGCCATTTGTCACCTTCTGAATTCGTTTTCCACGTTTGCTTTTAATCAGACACGGAACAGCGTGAATTTCTTATGAGTCATGGGGTGATTCTGGTGGGAAGGGACGTGAGGAGGTTCCTACTCTGCTCGGAGCAGGACCAGCTCCGAGCTCAGCTGGGGCTGCTCAGGGCTTCACCCAGGCTGGCCTTCAAAACTTCCAAGGATGGAGAGTTTGGGCAGCCCGCTCCAACGCTTGACTGCCCTCATCCTGAAAAAGTTTCTCCTTGTTGCTGGTGGTCTGGCTCTGTTGTGGTTTGGGTGATGGACAAGAACTGGATTCCAGATCTGGATTCTGGAATGCTCGAATCGGGATCAAAGACAGACAAACAGAGTCCTCCACAGACGCCGACCACTGAAGATACAGAGCTGACCCTTTGATCCCTCAGCTTTATGCTGAGCACGATGCCAATGGGATGGAACACCCCACTGGTCAGTTTGGGGTCCCCTGTCCCGTCCCCTCCTCCCCGCACGTGTGACCCCTCTACGCTTTTCCGCTTCCCACCTTCCAACGGGCCAAACAACAGAGTTAGCTGTCCTCGGGTGTTAGAGCAACAAGTATAAGCAGGAGCCTCCCTGCATGCCATTCCTTGGCATAAGTTATAAACAGTCTTATCACTCTGGAAGCAGACACTGAGAAATACATCGCTAATTTCAGAGGTCCGTCAGTCAGAAGAGGCGTAGCTGCGAAGTAAAATTACTGAACAGAAAATTGGTTCTGTTTTTACCTCAAACCAGGACACTCCCTTGCTTAAATTCACCCCATCATCCAGTTTTGCAGCAACACAAGCTGGTGTTTGCTTTGGAATATGGTCTCCACCAGCAGCAGCAGGAAGTTTTCCTCTTTAAACCTAAATAATTCCCTCCATTTCACACCAAGGATGCCAGCTCCAGCCTAAACCTCACTCAGAAACAGCTAGTAACAGGGTAAGGCACAGCAGGGTACCCAACTTCTCCCCCAAGATCCAACATTTAATAATTTAAATGGCTCATCCTCCCCAGGATCCCCCTCTAGCTCAGAGAAATTAGTTCCTCTGCAGACCATGAAATTAAAAGCCTGCAACGGACACGAGCTCCAGCTCCTCTCCTGGACAAGCTTCCTCCCACTGACCAACAGCCCAGGACAAGTGTCTCCTGACCAAGGCCACGGTCCCATTGCCACCGCCCTGCCCCGTTCACTAGAGGAGTCTGTGGGGTGTACGTGGGATTCTATCGGAGAAATAACTGGTTTAAAGACAACTGGGGTGGTGGCAGAGGGAAGAGATGGGGAGATGTACATTAAGCCATTGTTACTGCCCGGTGAAACAAGTTCAGTGGTTGACGGGACAGCTTTATGCAAGGGTTTAAGGGTTAAGTGCTACAAGATGTCCCTCCCCTGATCTCCACTACAAGAACATGAATCTGCAAGAGCAGGTAACATCTTGTGCAGACAACAGAACCAGGGCCTGGAAGTAAACCCAGAGGTGTGTCAATGGCAACCGACTTCACAGCACAGCCCTTCCCCGCTGAGCGTCATGAGAAAGCTGGGAAGAGGACAGGGATCACTGGTATTGCTGTTTTATCTCTCATTTAACAGGGAGGGTACCTTTTGGAAAGTCATACTACAGAACTGAAGTGCTTGTACTATTACGTTGACTATCCCTTTTTATTTATCTAGGTGGAGCTCGTAACTTAACTTTACCATAACTTATGATCTGCTTCATGGGGGACACAAAGTCCCCATTCTTCCGTCTTCACTGTCATCAAATGGGTCAACCTGATCAGCAGATCTCCGAAACAAGAGTACCTGCTTTCAACAGCCTCGGTCCACACCGATTTCTCAAACACCTGAGAGATTCAGCAGGCAAGAGTGAGCAAAAAAAGAAAGTTTTACCTTGCTGCTGTCAGCTTAGTGGGTGCGTGCATGTTTTTAGACCAAGTTAACTCAAATTCTGCTGAACTGTGAGGGCAGAGGGAAAGTGACAGTTGATCCTCCCACTGCAACTACCTTGAAAACGTATTTGGGAAAGCCACGAGGAAGTATGCAAACGTCACGTCTATCAAGCCATTATCCCTCTTCAGACCACGACCTCCGCCCGCGCACAAGCGGCACGTACAGCCCGGCACCGGTGAGTTGCGGGCAGAGCCCAGCCAGTGCGGAGCTCGCCGCTCCCCGCGCCACAAACACCTACGGCCACCCGCGCAGCACCGCCCGACCCAAGTCCTCTCCCACTGTCCCAGGGTAAGCACACTACGTCATGCAATGCAGGGACAGTTAAATCTTGCAGCCCGTACTCGGCAATTAGAAGCTTAAACTAAAGTTGAAACTCGCATTTCGTGACTTGCCAGGTGACACAACATAGTAATCTACGATGTGCCCGGTGAATAACGGCTGTTTGAAGTGTACAGAATTGCATTCTAATAATTGGAATTTCGTGCTTAACTTCAGAAATAGGAAAGCCACCATTAAGAAAAACTTGTATGAAAAGTTTTGTCCTTACTTAGATGCCAAAGGGCTCTTGCTACACAGAAGCTAAAGAAAACCTTCACACCAACATCCCACCCTCCGGACAGCCTGGAGGCGGTTTTGAACAGGCTGGGCAGTGAATCAATGCCCGTGCACAGAAATGGGTCTGAACTTGCCTGGAGAGAGTTTGGGCATCTGCCTTCGCAAACGTAGACTGGAACTAACATCTCCTGCACCATGGATCTAACCAGGCACATACTCACCATCTTGCAAGACCCCTGGAGGAGTTTTTCCAAACCACTCCCTTAAGAGTTATGTAGGTATCACTTGTCAGGTGCTCCCCAAAAATTCAATTGAAGTTTTTTGGGTCTGCAGGGCAATCAGCAATTAACATAATTGGATCGGCATACCCATGGCTTCATCTCTACCAATGCAAGAGTTGCAAGAGACGATTCATTTGAGGAATCCAGAGAAGCAGACAATGGCACAGTCGAACACTGTCAAGACAAAGCATTAGCAACGCACTGTATTGTTCTATTAACGGATACAAGGATTACATTTGGTGCACGGTCTAAGAAGTGCTTGTTTTCTGAGCCTTAAAGTGGATAAATATTTTTGTTTCCACTCTTCACTGCTCGCTGCTGCCATTTTTACCTTCCTGAAAGGGTGAAGGTGTGAACAGAGGCAGCAGCATTGGCCAGCTCAGCGTGAACTGCTCTGCAAGCCACTATATAGGAAGAACGTAAACGTAGTGATGAGCGATGCCCAAACTTTGTAGTTCACACCAGTGCCAAGCCCCAGAGTTTCTCAAATGCTATTATACACCTTATCCCATCAAACTCCTAATAAGCATATAAAAGCATCCGTTTGCGGGTCACTTACCACATCCACACGTGTCAGCCTAGCATAGTCATTGTTCAGAGCCAGGAAAAAAAATCCACACCACACTCTGCACAGGTGAAAAATAAGTCCCACTCCTCTGCTAGAACAAGCAAGATCTGATCTTTTTTTCTCTTAATGAACAAGGCGGTTTGAAAACAGGCAATAACTGAGGCTGACGCGCTACAATACAGCAGTAGTCGCATCCACACTTAACACGCCTTATGCACAGGCTGCAAAAATCACAAAAGGAAGAGGAAAAACACTCACAAAAGTCAAATAATTCTGATTTTATATTCAGTCTTTGCAAATCAAGGATGTCCTATTTTTACTATTCATTCAAGGCAAGTCTACACAAGCATGTCAAAAAGCAGTAATTGAAAAACAGTAAACACCACAGTCTTGAAAATACGTTTAATGTCTAATCTTATACAAAAGTGACAGCATTTTCAAAAAAATATCAAATCCTGTATTTATAGCTTCTCACTATCATACAGCAATATTTGTTTCATCTAAAGAAAATACAGCAGCAGGTGATAATCTATACTTTAAAGATGTGATTGCTTATATTTCATATTGTAAACAAATGCAGTATGTCAATCTCAAAGCACAAGTCAAAACGAACTTCTCAGCAATTTAACTCAAATGATGCATAGAAATGTACAAATTCCATTGCAAAAGCTTCAGGCCAGAAGTTGCTCACACTTGACATAACATGTGATAAAGTTACTACACGGTATATAGTGACAACTTGATTTTTTACACAATAGATTAACAGGTATACCCTTTTCACTGCTATGCAAAGAACTTTGCTCACAAAAACAAAGGGGTTATGAAACAGTTTTCATGACCTCAAGAAATACGAATATACACTGAAAAACATCCCATATATACTGAATTTTAGCCTAAATGTTCCAGTAATACATCCTGCCTATTTCAGGAAGAACCTAGAAGTCTAGTTACTTTTACAAATCCCCCTTTCCAAAAATCATTACTTGCTACGTTTGCTGTATCCTTTCCTACCTCTTCCCATTCCCTGCAAAGACATACGGCCAGTGCAATTCCAAACTGGAGGGCTGCTACTGCACAATCCATTCATTTGGAATAAATGTGGGTTTTTTTCATTAGATCGATTTGTAATCTAAGGCTGCAGGTATCAAAAAAAGCACTTGAGCAAATGTAGTCAGTGTTCTTCTATGTTTATTTTTCATCAGTCTTGCCAAGATCTAAGCCAAGTCTGTTGTTTGGAGGGGCAACCAGGGCTTGTTTAAGGTTAATAAAATGTGCACTTTTGGTTCCTGTTCCTGGGGTTACAGATGCTGGGCTTTAAGCTGAAGTGTTACATATTTTTGTTCAGCTCCAGTATTGTCTTCCTAAAACAAAAAACACACGTACCTTTGCTATTAGCTTTCATGACATTAGATTAAAACAGCCACAGCTAGGCTGCCCGCTTTCTTCTGGAAAAAAGATTGCAAGACTTTGCCATAAAGGCTGAGACTACTAACAAGCACCACCACCAACCAGGTCACCCCACTTGTTTTTAAGAAGTCCATCACATGCATGCAGGACGCCACGATAAGGTACTGGAAGAGAATTAAATTGCTTTCACAGTTCCATGATACAAAGACTCCCTAATGAGCTACCAAGTTAAGCAAAATTTGTTCCCGATTCTACCTACAAAGGCTAAGCTGGGATATCCCCAGCTGGGGATGAAACAAACTGTCTGTGGTCAAAAGCTAGGCTATCAAGTATCCCAAAGAGTGCCAGAACTCCTCACTGACACATGGCTGTGTCCTGGTAATGCTAAACCAGCATTGCAGCAAACCCCTTGCGTGCTCTTTGCACAGATATGGCAATATGAAAACTTACTGCAGCACCCCTTCAGAGGGGGGACAGCTAGACAGCAGTGTGCAGGCTTCTAGACATTCAATTAATCCTAATTACACTTACTCAGTGAGGTATGCAGACACCTAGCCGAGAACAGAGGACTTCTCCCAATCACAATATTCAGCGGAGGCCTGATGACACCTCCTCGTTCTCAGCTGTGGCAATAAGGATGATACAAAGGATCTTTGTAGCTGATCGAACTAAACGCCGTGCCAAAAACTGCTGGGAAGGGAATTGTCAAGTTGGTGTTTTTTTAAGTTTGTTTTTTTTTTTTTTTTTTTTTTTTTAATCTTTTAAGCTCAAGTTCAGTTTCCAGGGACTCTGAAAAAGTCTGCCGAGTTTACACAACCCAGCAGCAAAGTCAAATTTTAAATGACTAGAACCCAGGTTAGAAATAGGGAAGTACCTTACCTAAGTGGGAATCAGACTCTCTTTACATAAACCAAGCCAAACTTCCAACCACCACAGAATGAGAACTGGCAAAATGAGGTCCTCATTTGCATGCACAAAACTCACATTTGTTGATCCAAAGTTAACTGCACATCCAGGTTACTTAATCCGCACATAAATGCCTGTCTGTGAACACAAACAGTGTGCTGACAAGTCAGACCGAGTATTTCAAATGCGTATCTTCTCTTCCGTAGTCCCAGACTGAGCAATTGTTTTGAGTATATACAAAATGCTGAGAAAACCTTCAAGTTCACATGCTCTGTCTTTGTAGTTTGAATTACTGTAGCATGTTCAAAGATTAGGTTTCTTGACAAATATCTTGAAACACTTTTTATTGACATTTTAGAATAACCTGAAAATAGACAAAATATGACTATCCATCCATCCAGTGACCAGCACAAGTCTGGCAACAAGACTTAAAGCATTCATGGAAATTTAAGAACTAACTTTTTTTTTTAGTCCTTGGGCCTGATTCTTTATAATCCTTCCTTGGCAACTCCCATTTTTCCAGGGAATACTTGCCAAAGTAAGAACCACAGATGTTAGTTTTATTTCTGCTCTTCGTAATTCGTTTTATGAAACCAAACAATTATGCCAGCATATGAGCAAGGTATATTTATGCAAAATGTTCCTTCATACCTCAAATGCACATACAAGAGGCAAGTATTCTTCATAGCCCCAAACGTTACTGAAACAAAAACCGTAAAAATCTCTCTAAGTAGTGGATGAAGGTGGAAAGCTACAGTATTTTGTTGCCCAGAATGTGTTCAACGGTAAGGCTGCAAGAGACAATAATTCATGGTCAATACAGGCTTTTCACAAAGCAGTTAACTCACAGTCACAAAAATTCTTAATTAAAAAACAAAATCACTTTTATAATTTGTTATTCCCTCCCTACATGCCCTAGAAGCAACCTCTCTAGATCGCAGAGACTAGAACATTTTCAGAAATTACGACAAGGTTTTCCCCCCTTTTTTGCCTTTTAGAGAAGGCTTTCCAAGTAGTGGAAGCCCACTATAACGTGATGCTTAGACACACTCCAACTTGATATAATTGCACTGTCCTCGTATATTTAGTTAAGTATTTATGAAGAAGTTGGCTATTATTCCACTGACTACAGAAATAAGACAGATGTGCTGAAATTCCTTACTTGCACTAGGTCTTATGCTACTGAATTTCCACACTTAAGAGTATAACATTTTAGAGTAAGTCAAGACCAAAATCAAATACTCACATGGGGACCACCAGGCATTGATGGAGCACCAGCAGGACCAGATGGCACTTGAAAAGGATTAGGGGGCGTAGGATATAGTCCTGGAGCTGGATATGATCCTGTGGGTGGAGGAAATGGACCTGGCGGTGTAGGTCCCCATGTTCCAGGTGGAACCGTACCCCATGGTACTGTTGGCGCAGCCCCTGGAGTCTGGGTAGGAGTGGAATATGGCCCTGGGGGTGGATATGGCATGCTAGGTGCAGGATACTGCCCTCCCATTGTTGGTCCCCATGCTCCAGAGGGCATGGATCCCCATGGCCCAACAGGAGCAGGAGGTGCAGCTGGCTCTGTTGGACCACCATAAGGTCTTGGAAGCTCTGGAAAGGGCATATTTGGTGGAGGATATTGCCCTGGTGGGACAGGACCTGGCACAGTTGGGGGTGGATATGGACCACCAGGAGGAGGGCAAGAGGGTCCAGTAGGAGGAGGAGGAAATGGAGCAGGCGGTCCCGGGGGCATTGAAGGATACATTCCTGTTGGTGGAGGTCCGAATGGCACACTGGAAGCGGACGTATTTGGTGGCAGTCCGGTTGGTGCCGTAGGGGGAGCGCTTGGGTTGTTCCAAGGATTCGAAGCTGGCCAACCCTGCGGTGGCTGAGCAGGCTGTTGACCAGGTTTTGTACTGCTCACTTTGGAGGTTTTAGCAGGCGACTGATCTGGTAAAGCATCTGCCAACTAAAAGATAAAGCATCAGTGAGAACGTAAAATGTCTACTGGACTCACTAGTTGCAGACATTCACCCACTACATGTATATGTTTCAGTTGCCAAAAAGGGAGGAAGAGAGCTCTTTGTTGCTGCACAGAGATGATTACATTCATTTTTGTGCAGCTTCTATCATTAAGGTAGAAGAAGCATTCTGGCATGCTGCAGTCAGAAAACCAAAGATGAAAGGCAATCTACCGCACATAGCAATAAGCAACTTCAGCGCAAATACAAAAAGATTTTCATAGATTTCTATTATAGGTATTCTGACAGTATTAAAACTCAACTCCTTTGTTAATGTCACAGCAAAAGAGAACCCACAAGGCACCTAGCAGCTTCCTACGCTTAGTCCACAGATTGCTACATCCACCCAAAAGGAAACCATCACAACTGCAATACAGAGGAAATCGCCTCTGAACTGTAAGCTCCCCTTCTTCTTGAAAAAGTATGTCAGCTTTTAGAATGAAGTAGAAACTGGGTGATCTTCAGGAAAGAAAAACTGTTACTTACCGAAAAATCATCAGTTCCAGACATTTTGCTGAAAAGTAAGGTAAGATAAAGTGAAATTTGTTGAAAATAATAAAAGTATTTCAAGCAAGACTTCATGAGACAAACTCTACATTTGTCTCACTCAAACCACAATCAGTGTTGAACTGGTAGCGCTTCTTAGGAATGGCTTTTTGTTAATGACTCCGGCCCATACAGGTATGTGCTACCCAGATACTTTCCTCTTGATAAAGTCTGCATTAAAAGGAAAGTCTTCAGCCTCTAGCTGTCTCATCTCAGACAGGACCAACACATAATGTAAATGGGTCACATTACACCAAGGAAAAAAATAGTTCAAATATTCATAGTGAGTAGGCAGCCTACCCAGACAGTGATGCCTGTAAAGTATTCAAGGTCTGTTCTAAACTGGGACTCTAAAAAGTTATAGCAGGCTGCTTGCAGGTGAAGTTAATGACTCTAAAACAAAACACAATTAAATCCCTGTGCAGATCTTATTGTCAGAAATAAAAGAACTGTAGTTTGTTGACGCTTTATCCTCCAACCATTTCAGAACACACTAAAGGTAGCGGATGCTGTTATTTACGTTCACTGTAGACATGGCCAAGGTGTCATTAATGCACACCTAACTGCTAACCTCTCAACACATACAAGAAACACTGAAAACAGGAACCAGTAAGTCAGGTGTTATCTTTGTATGAAGGCAACTACTGCACTTAGAGCTTTCCAGAGCTTCATCGCAATGGAAACTGACTGGCTTTGTCAATCTTTATTAGCCATACAGAAGGACAGTTGTCATGTTCAGTTTGACTAACTGACAAGAAATACTGACTAGAAGTGAAGAACTACTCTTGAGAGGATGATCAAGAGCAGGTGAAATAGGTGGACGTCACGCCTCAGTGCAGCCAGAAGGTTTTAGGGGTGAGCGTAGGAGACAGAGAAGAACATAAGAGGAGGAAAAAATGCAAAATATAAATGAAAAGTACAAATACCACTACCAAGGTGACCCCCATGAAAAACAACCTTTGTTTTTCCTTGTTGATGGTGAAAACATGAATTTTTACACAGAGACTGGTCTTGGGGATGGAGGTTTGTATAGACAGCCTCCAACAAACAGGCCTATAAACTCCATTAGATTATAAATTACAGAATGCAAATCATATCAACTAGAGTCTTCTCTGAAACTGTACTGTAAGTTTATTACTATCTACAGAATTTCCTAATTTTAAGACAGTACTGGATCAGAACAAGGGGCGGCTTAGCTCAGCATCCCATTTTATCTTCAGCAATGACAGCAGGGAAGACCAAGAACAGGGATAACACTCACCCAAATACTTCAACGATTCCAATCGCATAGACTTCCTAAGTTGTAGGCAATTTTTATAGAATAACAACCCTCAAAGAATTTCTTCTCCACAAACACATCTAGTTTCCCCGCTTGTACCTACAATATCCATTGGTGAGGAACTCCACAGGGCTCCTATTTGTTACGCAAAAAGGCACCTTCTTTTTTGTTCTAAACCTGGATCTTACTAGATTCAGTTGTTGGTCCTTCATTCTTGCAGCTGAGGAAATCGGCAAATCTATTCTTATCCACTCTGCCCATGCTGCTCATTATTTTACAGATTTTTACCATTTTCTTTTAGCTGTTCCTTCTCCAGGCTGAGCTGTAGCTTATTTCATTGACCTTTGTGCAGCAGCTATTCCACGCTTTTGATTATTCTCACTGCCTCTCTTTGAGGCTTTGCCAATTCTTTTGTATCTTTTCAGATGAACGACAAGAAAGAACCACAGAGAATCCAAGATGTGGGATAACCATTGATTTATAGAGTTTCATAATTATGTTCTGGTTTGTCCTCTATTTCCTTCCCAATGCTTCTTAATGTTTCATCTGCGTTTTGATCACTACGGAACTGACACTTTTGTGGCAATATTTCACTCCTCAGTGTTAAGGGTCAGCCCATCATTTTATATATGAAATTATATGCACCACTCTACATTTATCTACTCTGAATTACATCAGATTTATTGACATTGAATTCTATCTGCCATTTTATTACCTAATCCTTACTTTCCTGAATGGCTTCATATCAGCAAGACACTGCTCATCTCATTTCCCAAGATATTTATGATCGGACTGAGCAACCCAGACCCCTGTGGAAACACAGTGAACTTCTCAAGTTTCCCCTAATTATTTAAATAAACCTTTTAAGAAATACATATCCAAGAAGTTAGCGGCCTGGTGGAAGTCAATGCCTAACTGCATGAATCTGAAGGTCTGGTGAAGCTCCAACATTAGCTTAGAACAGCAGTAGTTCCTTCAAGTAAGTACAAATACCTAAATCTTCGTGTCAGATGAGGTACACTGTTCAGAACAATGACTATTTGTTTAAAGTTGAGAAACCAACTGAACTACATCAGGAAAGTGGTTTCTGCTCCCGTTATTAATGGCTCAACTGTTCAAAGTTCCATTTCTCTTCAATAGATAGCTCTTATGTTAAAAGGGTTTGTTAGTTTTTGCAATGAACCATGCTCAATAATAATCAGAAGTTGATACATGCTTCTTAATGGCACTGTAGTGCATTTTACCTATGCAGACACAGAAGTTATTTGTTATAACCCAGAAAATATAGGAAATCAATCATTAATATAGAGAAAAGTACAAAAGTAACTTTCTACATAAGTGTGCATGTAATGTATTCATAACAAAAAAAAAACAACAACAACACATTAGAAAAAGCAACACCAAAACAGGCCAAGAGAATCATCCTTTCTTTAGTCAGATGGAGAGATGGGATAAGACCAACTGAAAAACAGATCTGCAAAAAGCCCAAAGAAGTTAGAACATATGCTGCAAGGGAAAGAAGGAAGAAAGGAAACAGCCCTAAAGGAAAACTCAGGAGAAAATCCCATGATCTGTCACACAAGTGCAGGGTAGTAAATTCAAGTCAAAGCAGTGGATGAATACAGTTGAAACAGGCCTGCTTGCAAAACATCAACAAATATCCCAAGTATTTGTCAGCAAGTCATTTCAAAATATTTCTGTGCCATGAAAATTAAGGAAACAATTTTGCTGCATGGCTTATGGGAAAAAAAAGTGTAGCTAAGCATAGCTTGTAATGAGATTTAGTGGCTTTTTTACTTTGGCAAGCAGACTAGAGCAACATTTGTTGGCAACATTTGGCATAACTGAGTCAATGCCAAGCATGTCAAGGATCCTCTTGCAGACAGGATGGCCTACTTCAGGGATGTTTTTAAAAAACACATTTTAATCTGGATACTGCCACCTTCATTTAATAAAAAAGAAACTGAAATTACCACTAGACATGTTCAGACAACATATGAACTAATTTGTCCTTAAATCTAGAATGTATATTCCATTTAAGTTGTTCAACGCTGGTATAAAGAATTTCAATCAAAACCTTACAAAAATATAATTGATATTTCTGTAAGAGCATTGCCTGAGGCATTCACACGCTCACAAATTAGACTCAGAGACACTGTCAGACAGAAGACCTCCAAGTAACTCCATTTTAAAGTCCCCACTGGTCACACGTGGGCTCAAGATTTTAGAAAAATGTACTGAGTGGTGCCTTGACTAGATTTTTAGAGTTGGTAGAGTTAACAAATGGACTCTCATTTTCTCTTGAAGCTTTCCTAGAAAAGCACTGCACAAGCACTGATACGAGTAGAGAAAAGCCAATCCACGTAACAGACGTCTGTTTTGCCACATTTAAACTCCACCTCAAATTATTCTTTCCTGGAGCTGGGGGGAAGAAAGAGTGAGTGAAAGGAGGGGGGTTCAGGAGTTTAAGCAATTTGGCAGGGAGTAGAAAGACTACAGAACCAGCAGCATTCAAACCAAAGCCCTGCTCGCATCCACTGTGCTGTAAGATAAGATTTCCTTTGTTTTCTGAAGGCCGCCGCCACTGGAAACATCCCCTGCTTTCCAGAAGCACAGAGCCTGCCAGCTCTAGATCCACTGGTCGTGGCATCGTTTCTCAGCCACCTCTGAGAACACATATGGCCAGAAGCACGACACTAAAGCAAGGGAAGAAGAGAAATGACCAAAGGCTGGGAAAAAAAAAAAGCATCTAGGAGCAGCATCTTTCTCATCCTTTATCCTGAAGAGTGATGGGAGGGCATGGAGGACTTCCATCCATCACACCTATGCAGAAACCATACACAGCAAAATCTTCAGACCACGGTCCAAGGCCTCCCAGACACCCACGAGCTTCTCCCGAAAATTAACAGCAGGTAGATGAGACAAGCAATCCTGCGGGGCTCCACATAGCAGGCTGGAAGAAGGCTGAGAAGCACTTTGACACAGCACCAGTAAGCCAATTCTACCAACAGCGTCCAAGACCAAGGGGTGATTTTCAGAGAGGTCTGTAAAAACCCCCGTTTCTGGAAGCGTGGTGCTACATGTGGCCTACTAAATCCATCAGTTTCCACAATAAAACAGCTCCACAGTGTTTTTTAAGCTCTAGACCCTCTCCAATCACATGCAGCCCAACTGAAACTGACGGATGTAGCAGCATTTTTTCCCATGCTCTTGCCTTCCCTGGCTTTTATCCATCACCAGTCCCTAGAGAACTCTGTTAGAGAGCTGCCCAAAACACTTTTTCTTTCTTTGACTAAAGCTATCCAAAACTAAGCATCAACTGCTTTCATATTTTTTTTTTTGAGTTGTATGACATTTTTCAAACACTTGATGTGCCAGATTTAGTTCCTGTCTCCAAGATCATCTTTCTAACACAGAAAAAATGCTTTCTAGATGCAACAGACTCTGCTGCATTTCCACTGGGTGGCACGCCTCTATCAGCAAAGAGGTTCTTTTGTCACTGTAACATGACTAATACCTACCAGCATAACCTCATCTACAACAAGATTTCTGCCCACATAAGCGTAACTACCCAACATAGCTATACAGATAAAATGGTAGAGACCAAAGCTCTGACAGCTTCTGAATGTTTTCTAAAATATGCAAATTTCTGCAGCTTCTACCTTCAGGCATTAAGCATCAACATTTTATAGCTGGCCTTTCCCTATCTTTAATGTCTTCTTGAAAGCCGCACCGATGCACTTGTGTATCGTGCAATCATTTAGTCTGACCTACACATTTATTCATTGGGAGAACAAAGACAATTGGTAATCAGACTGAAGGGGAAAAAACAACAATTACATCATTAGTAGCTACATGAGATTCGGTGATCTTTTTGCCCCTTCCCATGTCTGTTTTGACAGACAAAAAGGACAGAAGTCAGATTTTTAGTTTTCAGATTTTCAGGACAGATTTAATTAAGACTGACAACCAAAATGTTGCATATGCTATAAATTATCAACTACTGGAAAAAGTAATTCTTCAAAATAGAGATCTTATCCGTTTCCAAGACCTGTAAAATATAAAGCCATAAGGAACTGTAATCTGTTCCAGTTTTCCACCCATAACAGGGCCATTCAGTTTCACAGCTGCCTCCCCACCAAGCCTAGACCTAATCGCTTCAGGTGGTCACCACGTCACAACCAGATGGTTCCAAACCCGACAGACATATATCACTTCTGAGGTGGCTTGTTTGTATGCCAGCTGTGACACAATCCCAGCGGAGAACAGCGAGACTCCACTGCCAAAGGTTACTCCTGTCCACACCATCCTACCTTGTGAATCTTGCAAAAGATATATTAGTCCAGCGGCTCAGAATAATTAAAAGATATCTTCCATAGTTGCCTCTAAACTTTTTTGAGAACTATCGAGCCCATTCTCATCACGTCATCTTAATTTTTAAAAGTATGCTTCATTCCCCATGTATAGCTTTAGGTTCTAACTATCAATTCTTCAGAAGTCTTCCTGACCTAACTGTAAAAGCTATTTAAAGAATACCTCTGTTCTCCTCCTACCAAAGCTATATACTCAGGAATTACCAGCTTAACTATTTTTATTTCTTTTGGATGAAATAAACATACTGACCCTGAGTATGAGTAACTATCAAACTGGGTTCCTTCCCCACCAATAAAAACATCAAAACTGTGCGTCATGTTCCAGCTCCAGCCCCAACAGTGACAAACAAAGCCACACACCTTCCTGCTCCTTTAAAGGGGCTCTTTTCCAGGATAACTGCTTTTTGGTATACAATCTCACCGCATGGATACTGATGGCATCTTTCACATCTTGATTTGGCACTGTTAAGATGTACTTGAATGAACTCAAGCTTCAAGAATATCCAAGGTGCTTTCTAGGACTAGCTTGATATTTAACACAAATTTTTGCATCAGTCACTGGTCTCCAAAGGTGCTGGGGAGGGCAGTTTCAGGGCGTGACAGTTTTGGTTTATTTATTTTTTTTGGTTTTTTTTTTTTTAAAAAAAGCTACCTTTGTTCTTACATCCACTGACAATAAGGTTGAACAGCATCAGATCAACAGTTTTCCACGGAATCCACCTAGAATCAAGTTCTCTCTCTGAGATAAAACCTGTCAGATAAGTAGTTCCCTCTCCAAGAAATGTGCCCTTTGACACCACACAGTGCTGGCCTTCCCAGTACATCAGCTACCTTAGGCATATTAACATTTGATAAAATGAATCAACTTCTCATAAACTACAAAAAAATTGACTTGCCTGAGGCCTTCTTTAGTGAAGGATCTTCGAGTTAAACAGTCACTTATACATGATCCACATTCATTGATATAGTCGTTTATAGATTACGACCATATAGAATAAACACAAGCCAACAAAAGGTTTTACCCAGTCAAAACAGAGCAGCTACCACCGTTACACAGAGTATAATGGGATCCGCTACGATCGAGCCCCCTTTGCCCAGCAGACATCAGCAAAGCCGCTCCCCCGCAACTCAAAGCGGCACCAGCCACCAGGCCGCCCCCGGCACGCCGAAGCCACACGCCCTCCCCTGGGGGCAGCGGGTCTCCGGGCGGGGCAGGACGGCTCCAGCCCCTCACTCTAGCTCAGCGACCCCCGGCGCCGGCGGCGGGGCCTCTCCCGGGGGTGTGAAGGAGGAAGAGCCAGTTGCGGCCCGGCGGCCCCCGGGGGCGGTGCGGGATGGAACCTCCCCTCCCTTTCCCCCCACGCCCCCGCAGCGGCCGGGCCGGGCGGCAGACCTGGTACCTGGGCGGGAGGAGCACGGCCCGGCGCAGCGCAGGCCCGGAGCGAGGCGGCGGCCCGCAACACCACCGCTACGCCCAGGCGGAAGCGGAACTGCGTCACACAACACGCCTAACACCCCCCGCCCGGAAGGTTACGCGCTTAGCCCCGCCCATACCACGTGACAACGTGTGGCCGTTCCCTGCCGCCGCCACCGTGCGGTCACGTGGTGCCTTCCCGCCCCGCCGCGCGCCGGCGCTGACAGGATCCGCCGGGCCGGGCCCAGATCGCGGGAGCGCGGCCGGGAGCCCTCGGAAATGTGCGATCCGCCCGCCAGCCACCGGTGTTTTCAGCGGCGGGAGGTGCTGGAGCGTGCCCAAAGAAGGGCAGCGAGGCTGGTGAGGGGTCTGGAGCACAATTCCTGTGAGGAGCGGCTGAGGGAGCTGGGGGTGTTCAGCCTGGAGAAAAGGAGGCTGAGGGGAGACCTTCTCGCTCTCTATAGCTCCCTGAAAGGAGGGGGTGGCCAGGGGGAGGTCGGTCTCTTCCCCCAACTGACAGGCGATAGGACAAAAGCAGGGCGAGGGAGGAGATTCTGCCCCTCTGCTCCGCTCTGGGGAGACCAGTGGGACTGGGTGGTCTTTAAGGTCCCTTCCAACCTAGACGATTCTATGATTCTGTGATTTACTGTCTTGTCTGGCTGGTTTCCCTCTCAGCCAGCACAAAATCCCACCAAATTTTAGTTCAGCGTTACCCAAAATGGCTAGTTTTCACACTTCAGACCTAAAGGGTGGACGGCGCCTCTGAAAACTTGGCAGGCTTTCTCATAAGAGAGCTATGTTTCCCTGTGTACCTTCATATCCTCAGACCCTCATGGGAAGGAGGACTAAATATATAGCACCATTTTCCTGCCCTGCCCCTCCAAGCTATGGCACTTATCCTGCAAGTATTTGCATACACAGATAATTCCGTTAAACTCAGCAGAAACATGGGTGCGGGCGATGGCGAGCACATGCCGATGGGCTTGTCCGTTCCCCTTGTGGGTGCCCATGTATTTTCACTTTTCAAGGTCATTATTTGGCAATTTTTGAAGCGAGTGGGAAAAATCAGCAGCAGGAGCAGGCCCAGGCGCTACGGTAGCTGCAACAGGCATAAAACTGCAGTGTTTTTACTGATTTATTTGCATAAATGATTACTACTAAAGCTAAAAGGGTATTTGCTACAGACGCAGTCCTGTGATGGCATGATAACTCAGTTAATCTGCTTCTTCCAAATTTAATTAAACACCATGGGAAATTTAGGCTGACTTCACAGTTCTTTTGCAATTCCCTTTCCAAGTACGGTGATCACTGGGAGTTGGTGTAGAAACAGCACTTCTTGCGTGGCCTTAGTGGGAGAAATGAGCAAATAAGAGTGAAATCAATCTTCTTTCCAGCTGGGCGCAGTGATTCAGCTCACCTTCACTTTTCCACGCTCGAAGGGCCTCGCTGTGGGCGGTTGCTGCTGTGTCCTGGACTGACAGCAGTGACAGCAGGAGTCCCCAGAGACGTCATTTCTTCCTGAGCAATCTGGTCGTTAGAAACCTTAATTGATGAGCACACATGCAGCCGATGACGGTGATGATGTCTCATCTTAAATAGCAAACTGGGGCTGCGATAGCACTTTTAATCAACAGCCTTACCAACCAACCTTGATGTTAGGATTGCCTGATGTGTAATAAATGTACACTCCTTCCTGCAGAAGCAGGAAGGGTGGTGAATTTTTATACAAATATTTATTTGTATACACGGCTTTCTCCTGCTTTAGGCAAATGTAGCTCTTCATCTGTGTGTAGGTATATGCCGAAGGTTGTAAAAAAAGCTGCAGACTTTACATAAATTGTGTGCGATTGATCCATCTTAGTGCCAGGATTAGGGCTCAGGGGGCCTAACACCAAGCCCTAGCCACATCCTATTGGAAGACATTACTTTGCACTCTAAATTATGTAATGGAAAAAAAGTTGGGATGAAATGGCAAATTTAGAGCTTGCGTGCAGCTCTTAAGGAAGACAATGGAAGCTGTGTGAAAGAAATTTGGCCCTCAGTTAGGAAGAGGCATTAGTTCCCATGCCTCCATTGTAGGACTTGCGATATTACTTAAATTATTGAGCAGGGCTGTTTGGTGTGGTAACGCGAAGGCAATTCTTCATTACAGGTCCATGTTGCAGGGTCCGTGCTGTTGCCTCTATGTTACAAGTATAGGCCACTTTGTTTTTTCTTCAGCATCATATAAATATTTGGGTTGGAAAAAAGCTCTGGTCTAACCTCTGGCTCAAAACAGGGCTAGCTTCAAACCTCGTCCGGCTGAGTTTTGAGTGTCTCCAAAGACGGAGATTGCACAACCTGTCTGGATGTTCAGTCCAGTCCCTAAATAAGGTCACTGTAAATACTACCATTATTACTTGCATCTTGTCAGACTTTCCCTCGCTGCGACTTGTGACTGTTGCGGCTTGTCCTTTCGTCATATACCTCTGTGAAGCATCTGCCTGCTCTGTGACCCACTCTGGGTGGCTGGAGACTGCAGTGACATCCCTCCTCCCCTCTCTCCTAGCCCAAAAATGCCATTTCCACAGTCTGTCTTCATACATTGCTCTGTCCCCCTAACGACACCAGCGGCCCCCCTCTGAATCTCTCCAGTTCATCGACATCTCTCTTGTCTTTCAGTGGCAGAATTGGGCATAATTGCCTGCCTTAGCCTTTATTTTGGGGTAAAAGACCAACAGACAATACTTAAATTGTCTGATGTAGTACTTTTCAGGGACAATAACACAGATCTTGAAATATGACAAGCATCAGAGGCAGGTAACTTTATCACACCCAGAGGGCTGCGCATGCCACAAACAATAAATTCAGAGGAACAATAACAGTATCTTTTTTGTACCTCCTGCTTTTACATCAGCTAGTCAGAAGGAGGAAATCCGAGACACAGTGGAGGCATCCCTTTTCTATCCAACCAGAAAATAAAAGGATTGGGTTTTATTTTTTTTAACATGATTAAAATTACGGAATGTCATGTCGGTTTTAGTTAAGAAAATGCCAGTCTCTGATGATGGGCTAGAACAGTGAGATATAAGATATTAAGCTTCAGTTACAGCGTTGATTCTTTCTGGGCGATGTCACTTGGCTTTTATATTCATGCTTCACTGTGCACTGTGAACATCATGTGCTCTGAAGAATTAACTGAGCCACCCTGAAGCTAGATTTTAAAGGATACCAGATGCTATGTTCAATGCATGTGGCAAGCTTTTATATGCTTTTCCCCTATGGCCAATCACTGACTGATAATTTATTTCAAAACCCTCATAAAATAAATCACTTCGAAAATGACACTGTCTCTAGTTAATAAGTGCTCTTTCTTAAGGCAGAGGCTTGTTGCCATGAAGATAAAATCATAAAACTGGTTCAAAGTGCATTGGGATGGCAAATGCGCCCTATCGGGGAGATGAGATAAACTGGATTGAACTGGGAAGGAGGCATGGCTGTCTGCTTGTTGTGAAATTATGAGCAAGTGAACTGTCATTAAAGACGCTTCGACAGTCACTTAGGTACTAACACACAGGATTGCTGTGATAAGGAATGAATTTTTTGGGTACGTTTTCTTTTCATGAGGGTGGATATGTAGAGCCTTGCTCTTGTGTCAAGCTACTGTGCAAGTTTGTTTTCAGATTTTGGAGCTAGTGATTATGTCTGGCAGCAGAAGACAGAGCTCTGGCAGCAGAAGACGGAGCTCTCTTCACTTGTGCTTTAGTGAATAAGAAGTAGAAAATTCCTCTCTGTGTGACACCAGTGAAACCCACCTCATCATCTGTCCTCCCCGTCCCCAAAGGGAGAACCACTGTTCCTCTGAGGGATCCAGACCTTTATCATGCCGTTCCTGTCCTCTCCTTCCCCCTTCCTCTGCATGCCCGGTGCCAAACTGGTTCCCAGTGCAGTGTTGCAATCCTCAAAGCCTCTCAATGAGTTTTGTGACATTGGCTGTTTGGCTTACAGCCACGGCTCCGACAGGCAGATGATAATATGAAATTATGGCCCTTCGTTCTCTGAAGGATCATGTTTTCAAGTGCTCACTGCTGTGGAGACAAGCTGGAAAATTTCTTTATTTCAAAAGCTTGAAGAGCGAAAGGCAAATAAAAGGACCCCTTATTTATTTCACTCTTATTTTGCAATTGTAAATTAAGCTCTTTTTCTGGAGAGGCAGAAGGAGGTGAGGAGTAGCTGGCTTGTGGAGGCTTTGCCCTGGCAATGAGGGCAGAGTTGATTTTCCTGTAGCCCAAATTCTCTAATGGATATAAACATGCACAGGCACACACAGAGTCCTGGTGGAGAAACTTAAGAATAGTCACAGTGGGGCAGACCAAAGGTCCAGCTGGCCTCCAGTCCCGTGTGACTGTGGTCAACACCAGATCCTTAGAAAAAGGAGAAAGACAAGAAATGTGGAACGATTCTCCCCTCGCAAAACCTGCAGGCCCCTGACAATCCTCAGTCTGGGGTTACATCTGCATCCCCCGTAGCTGGAGACCCACCGCAGGCAAGGCCAGTGCAGTGTGAAGGTGCTGTCTGTGCCATGGGGTACTTGCAGGGTTATATTTGTGATTCTGTGAGCAGCTCCCAGAAGGAGGAACGTGCCTAGGTTGCTAAATCTCAATCACTCAGTTCTTCATCACTTCCCTACAGTGCCATTCGTGGCTGTGTCTTTCTGCCTCCTTTTATCTTTTTCTGCAAAGCAGTTGGCATCTGTTTGTTCATCAAGAGACGCTTCTGTGCTCGGGCACTTCTCTGTGCAAACCCTCTGAGGGCCTTTGAGATCTCCAGTCTTGCACAGCCACTGACATATGCTTTTCTGTATGTGAAATTAATTGTTCACTACCAAGTTGCTCGTGTCTCTACTCCAGATGTATATTGATGGTGTAGCCATACTGCTAAGGTCAATGATCCACTGATTGGTGCCAAAGAACACATTTACAGTCAAATGGCTTGTAGTAATTCAGGGAATGGTGCACCTAAGGCTCATTTGAGCTCGTGAAGGATCTGTAAGTCACTGATATGACAAAGGTGCTACTGAAGGGCATGGGATGAATTATTGACATCAGTATTCAGTATAAAATACTGTGTGGAAAGTGTTACATCCAGCACCGATCCATCTGCGCTGGCCATCTGACCCAAAATCCTCCAGACGAAGACCCAAGTCGATGCTCACCTGTTAATTTCAGTAGTTTTAGGAATCTTGCAGAGTGGGTGTATTTTCCCGCAACATTTCTATTGGGGGGAACTGGGACAGACAATTACCAGGTACCTGGTGCAGCTGAGGGAGTTTAGTCCATTCCAGGACTAAAATTTTGTGTCTTACCTTTACCCTTCCCACTCCATGGCTGCAGTTGCCTTGTCAGTTTTGGGCTACCCCATCAAAAGAGCCTGAATTTCATCCACTGCAACTTTAATACACTAAAATCTTGTCATATCAGCCAGTAATCATTTAACGCTCTGAGAAAATCTGCGGGAATAACACCCGTGTCATTCCTCCTCCTCTACAGCTTTCAGGCCCTGATTCAGCAAATAGCTGAAGTGCTGTGCTGAAGTGGTGCCTTTTAGTTGCTAATGCCATGCAAAAATGCCCTGAGAATAAAGCAGTTTTCATGAACACTGTTAAGAATCCGCTTCCTTCTTTGGGTCTTATTTTTCCATCAGCCTGCTGGAAGAGTACAGTCGGAAAACAGATTAGCCCGGGAAAGACTTCTTCTGAACTAATAAACATACTGCAAATAGACTTCTTAGTCATATTTTAGGTCAAATGGATTTGTCAAGTCGATCGTCAGCCAAGTATGAAGGATTCCTATAAATAAATGAGACTTAAATATTTTTAATATCTGTCTGACAGAGCTTTAAAGTGCAAATGTGTCTGGAATTAATTGAAGTTGGGATCATTTCAAGCAAGAGTCATTAAAAAAAAGAAAAGAAAACAAACATTTGAACTTTTTAACCTTGGGGTTGTTTCCAGCCACATCCCTAGCAATGATAATAGATTCAGAAAATTCCATGAAAATCTCTATTCTTTGGACTCTTGAGGCATTTAGCATAATGTTCTCAGCTCCTCTTCTCTTTTATGAAAACAGGAAGAAATTATGCAGGGTAGTAGCTGTTTAAATACTAGAAAGTCTCCCTGGGGAGAATTACAGACATTTCGGTGATAAATTGGAAGTGAGATAACGGAAGGTTTGGAATGAGCCTGATCCAAAGATCATTTCGGAGCTTCCTCATTGATTTCGGGGCCTTTTGTATGAGGTTTGAGATGAAAAAGTCTCAGCCTGGCTGAGTTTGGGTGAGAGGTTTGTCTTTCTGCAGGTTTACCCTGGGGAGCTCCCATTGAAGCAGGGCAAAAAGAATGTTAATCCAACACTGGATTTTTTTTCTTTTTTCATGGAAGTCCTACATCCAGACTTTATCTTCCCAGCAGCCAGGCTGCTCTTCTCCCCACCAGACCGGAGTTTTGTAGCTCCGGGCTGTATGAGCAGGCATGGTATGTTATCGCAGTTGTCCCTGCCTGGGGGCAAGCGCTACTCCTGCCTGTAAATGTAATATTGTCTGAAGAAACAGATTTCAAATCCCCACTGTAAGCTCTCCCAACCCCCCAGGGGTGAATGCATCCTAATTAATTAGCAGAAATACTCCTCTATACAGCCATTTAGAAAGAAAAGGAACTGACTACTGTGATAAAGTACATTTCCAAACGTGCTGGGCTCCACTCTAACAGTATCACAGGGATCTGAGGACATAATTGCCTTGTTATTTCGTGCTCCCCAGGGCTGTGCCGGAGGCAGTTTAGCAGAATGGGCACTTAAAAACTGCCTCCAGCAAACTCCGCTCCCTGCTGCCTGCTTTCCCAGGTCCCCTGTTGCCTTTGCTTGGCTTGGCAGGAACTCGTTCTCCTCCTCCTCTGGAAATTCCCGTCCTTTTGATTCCTCATCCCATGACTGCTGTCCCGGACTTGGTTGGGACCACCACCACAGAGCCCCTTCCCCTCCATCACCTCCCCTGGATTCATATATTGTTTCCCATTTTATGCTTGGACTCGAAATTCTTCGGGACATGGAGCATCTCCTTGTTTTAGTTTTGAGGTTAGCAGTGTCAAGCTACTGTTGCAATACAAATAACGAACAGGAATAACACTTCCTCGGTAATATTTCAGCCCAACAGTATTTTACCAACCAGGCCGGTTGGTGACCTGAGAAAACCAGTCTCGTTCTGGGCTGTGTCACACTCCTTCCTCAGCACTACTTTAGCTAAACACATTCTGGGAAAACAACAAGATGCGCTGCCAAAATAGCAGAAAGAACCAACTTCCCAAACAGGAGACCTTCCCCCAGCTCCACTATTTGAACCGCAGGTTTAATGAAGTAACAGGAGGTAAAAACAACAAGCGCAATGTTATTTAAACTTATGAATAGCTCCTAATCGCACAAATTGTTCCTAAGGAACAAGTCAGTAGCAAGGATTGCGGGATCAGGCTCCAAAACAATTATGCTGAAGTGCAGTAAAAGATGAATGGACTCTCCCTCTCAGAAAAGATTTAACAGCCAGCACTGTAGTTGGGTCTGATACTGCTAGAAATTACTTTTATTTTAAACAAAGTATGCATTACATGCCTGCTAAAATGTATTTTCATAATTAAAAATGAACCGCGACTGGCAAATGAATTAAGTATATTTTTGTAGAGATCTACTCTCATTCATTCACTGATTTGCAGTCAGTTGTTTGCAATGAATCTCCCCACTGTTAGAAATTAAGACGCAGTCATATTTAGATGGTAAAAGCACCAGGATACCGCCATTTAGTGCCTCATTCAAAATAACTTTATAATATTTTCACTACTAGTAATGCTTGTTTTTATTTTGAGACAAGTAAAGCACCCACTGCTGGGTTGGGCTGGCCACTGCCTGAGCTGCCCTTCCTTGAGCCGTCATTGTGGCCACTGCTGGGGAAGGGGCAATTGCCAGGATGGGCTTTTGGGCCGGCCTGGCATGGCCATTCGCATGTTCTGTATAAAACTGGAGAAATCAGTGTAGAAGTCTGGTGTTAGAGTACAAACGAAGCCGAAGCTGTTGGAGGCGGTCAAAAAAAGAATTGTGGATGCTGGTGACAGTGTGCGATGGAGGGAGGGGCACGTCTCTGTTTTACTTGTGCATCTCAGGTTCAGGTGGTGGATAAGCTACACTTGTGATTTCAGCTGCTGCAATATTAAATTTCACTTGCTAATGCCATATGTTATTTGTGTGGTAACAAATGTGCCATTTTTAGCTCATGAAGCGTTGAACGAATTTATCTATCTGGAATAATTTCTACCCTTATGTGGCCAAACATTTGACAAACAGGGTTCCAAAATGTGCTTTGGGGAGGGCTATTTGATTACAGTGTGTGGGTGTCAAAGCAGTTAAGAGGGGGAGGAAGGCCAGTAGATTAAAGAGCAGGGGCACAATGCTTGGCTTTGCAAGCCCTTGGAAAGTGGCAACTCCGGTTCCCCAGTTTCTCTGCCTCCCCCTTCCTTCCCTTTAGGTCTTCTCCAGCCTCCCTCTTCCTTTCCCCCTCAATAATCCTGTCTGCCTGGAATCACAATAAAGGAGAACATCAGATAAAGCAAGGGATTATTTACTTGCGCTTTTGCTATTAAATGGAGTACAATATCAAAGTATTCAGTGCATCCCCCTGGCTCATGTGAAAGAAAGGATCCTTTTATTCCTTGGCTAGTCTTTTGCGTACCAAGAATCTGCCGCCCACTCAGGTAATTTGTACCAACAGATCCTACCTGTGGTGGCAGAAGATCCTGTCAGGAGGGAATATCCAGCAGAAACCAAGCGTTGCTCATGCGTGAGAAAGGCTGGCTGGCAAAGGGGTGAGAGCTGATTTTTCTTTGACTCACTTGGAGGAGAAGAGGACTTGGGAAGAAGCATTTGCATTTTTTATTTTTTTTTGGCTTATCTTAATAAATACGTGTGTTCCTAGTGAATCAACGTAAAAGAGTGAAAGGGCAAGTGCCTCATCTGGCTGGCATACTCAAACTCACACACTCCCACTCACTGCCACCTTAGAATGTATCTTCCCCAAGAAAACGTTCCCCTATTTCCGCTTCGCGTTTGCCTTCTCTTTGGGCACGGGACCAAGATTCCTTGTGTACAAGGACAGCAGAGCCAGCAGCATCACACCAAGATGTAATTTGGCTCGGAGAGTCTGAAAATGAGAGGAGTGTAAAAATGACAGGATGTCCCCCTCGCCAACCCTGCGTTACCTTGGCGGCAGTGAGAGCTCAGGCACCTTCTAGTCTAATGCCAGCATTTTTGCTGTAAAGAGGTGGATTAAGAAGAGCCTTCAGCTTGTCCTCAGCCTCCCGCTTGCCAGGTCAAAGTTGTCCTGAAAAACAAGGAATTCCTGGGGAGGTGGAAGATCACACAGGGATATACCTTGCCAAAACCACCAGGGTGGAGATTTCCCATTCCTCCTGATGAGAGGTCATAGCCAGATACACAGAGAAAAGTCTCTGTTGCACCCTGGCACTAGGTGCCTTCCTTGGTTTATCTGTTGTCCCATATTCCCCTTTCTTGCCTCAGTTTCCCACTCAGGTTATGCTTCATGCCCTTCTCCCGCACAGATGGCACCCTTTGCCTGTTGGAATCACTGGATGCCTCATAACACCGAGGTGCTGATAAAGTAAAGAAATTAAGTTTGGGTGGCTGTTCATTTCTAATGTGCTAAAACCATCAGAAAAAAAGATCCACAAACCTGAAATTATCTGATTTTGCAACTGCAGTGCTAGAGAAAACCACGATGGCAGATTTAGTAGAGCTATTCCCTGTCCCTGCCTTCTCTCCCCCAGTATTTTCCAGAGATCTTTCCTCCTCCCCTAAGCTGGGGGATGTGATGTTTCAGGTGGCTCCGAACAAGTCGTACAGCAACACTGCCAGTGCTCAGATTGATTTTTCTTGACTAAATTTGCTTGATCTTTTTTTTTCAGGCTTTGGGTATCAATTAAAAGAACACTACTCTTTTGTCTTGTGTGTTGCTCCCCGACAAAATAATGAACTGTTTAATACACTAGAGGCAATTTCAAATTATCTACTTTAATGAGGAAGGTTGTGACAGAAGATGTATTACCCTTTCTGATCTGCTAATGTATTTTCCTGACCAACCCAGCAGAACCAATCACCGTATTTTCATTATACACTCTATTTTCAGGGGTTCATTAGTTGTAGACTAAAAATAACAGCGAAGGTCTCAGTCTGAGAGCTAATCCAATTTTTTTAATTGGAAACAAAATTTGATTAGACAACTTTCTAATCATAACAGCATCAAGCATCAAGACCCTTAACTGGGTGTTTTGTCCAAATTGAAACTTCATGTGACTATGCATAAAGGCCTGACCTAGAAATACAATCCTGTAACTGCTACGAAGGACAGACCCAGCCTTTTCCTTAAAGAAAAAAATCCCACTTTAACACAAGCCAGTGGACTGTAGCCTATTCCAATTGCTGTAGCCTATTCCAATTGACGCGTGTTAAAAAAATAAAGGTCTGGCAACGAACCTGTTCAACTGAGACCAACTCAGAGATAACTCTTAGCTGGTGGCTGAACATGAAACTTAAGAAATAACTAATATTTTTTTTTTCCTCCCAAAGAATTAAAAAGAAAAATAAGGAAAATAAGATGGAAGAGCTCCCAGACAGCCAACAGGGCCTCCTACCTCGGAGCTGGATTCAAATCTTCATGAAGCTGGCACTTTCAAGTGATGGCTTTCTGCTGGTGGGTTACAGTAACACAAGCCCGGTGTTTTTCCTGCTGCACCATTTTGATATGCAAGAGCCACGAGCATAATGAAGATGACAGGGAGACAAAGATTTTTGGACTTTACCAGGCATGCTCTTCGCAAAAAGGTTTCACCACCATGGTGGGAAGGTGGAGATGTGCTGTGTGCGTGGCAGCTGCCCTGCAAGGCTTGTCGTCCTCATCTGTTGTGAGACAGCCATCCTCATGTCTCTGCACTGGTGCCCAGACATCCGTAATGGGCTAAGGAGCCTGCTAGGACTTTTAATTACATTGTGGCTATGTTGTGGCAACCACGGGAGCAACGCTCCCCGACCCAGACATCCCTCTGACCGGTCGCAAACACACGCCATTCAAGGGGTTCTCCCCCAGTGATAAAACACCTGGAATCCCCATGCAAGTACATCCTTGGGCACGTGGCAGTCTAACTCTGCAAGGATCCCACAGGAAGGTGTTCCGAATGACCTGCCTGCAGGGAGCCTGGGCTGAGGACACGTTTCGGCCAGATAACAGATCACTCCGACACCCAGGGGATTTTAAAAGTGGATGTAGGGAAGAGAGAAGTTATTGCAACTCACGTCAGCCCCATGCTATAGATTTTAGATGCATAAATTATATATTTACATCCAAAACTCTATTATTCATAGAGTTGAGTAAACAAGTATTGATTTTTACACTGTAGCACAGCTGGGTATTTCTAATGATGCAGACAGAGGCTCTTCCTCCATCCTGGGTAACTCTGACCTCATCGGTGCTTCCTGAGAGTAGTATTTCACAAGGACGATCAAGTTTAAACCCCGTTAGCTGTCGCTGTTTGGAATAGAAATGAATGTGCATTTCTTTCTGAATGGACAACTTCTCCACCCGCACCACGTCATGTGCGGCTCATCCCACCACTGGTTTAGATGCTGAAGCAGAGAGATGCAGAGGGAAAAAAGGATGCGCAAAACCATCTCAGCTCAGAGTAACCGCAGCTCTCCCACCTTACGGGAAGAGGCAAAGACACACTGGCTGTGTGAATACATCAGAAAAAGTAAGCTTCAACATACAAAAAAAAGTGGTGCTGCTACAGAGCTCACGTTAAACCTTTTGAAAACGGTCCTGCCATCAGTTAAGTGAGCTCAAGTCCAGATTTGTCTCCATTAAATGTGTGATACTACCACACACATTTAGGGGTGGCAGAAAAAATCCTTTAACTGCATTTTCCAGTACTGCGTTATTTCAGAGGTTAACCAAAATCACTTACTTCATAGCTAACTTGGCTATATTGAATCAACGTACAAGTTCCTTATTGGATTTTTATTGCAGGTAAAATTGACAGAGAAAATCACTAGGATATACTTAAAAATGGGAAGGAAATGTACGTTTACAATAAAAAGGTCTCTGAAGGTCTCTTGTTTCATAGGAAGGAAGCTGTCTTTATATTGCATGAACTATAAAAAATGATTAAAACTGAAGAGAGACAGGAAGCTGATAATTTGATTTATCATCTTAATGGCTATGATTCATGAATAAATAATATAATGGTTTATGTCTCTCTTGTAAAAGAAGTAGAGAGGAGCAATTTGTCTAATAAATGACTTCAAAAATTACAGCTGAGTCTTGTTTGCCACATTTGTTCTATTTAAAAAGAATGAGCGAGTATCTTATTTCTTATTACTTACTAGGACATTTGTTGTATTATTTATAAGAGTCAAAAACCTTAACTAAAAGCCACTCATCTCTGACCACAGTCTCCCATTAGCTTTAAATTCAGGAAAGAGAAAGGGATTGATCACTAGATCAATAAATCTAACCTTAGAGATGACTAAAAGCTTCCTTTAACCTCCTTCCTCTAGCATCCTTTTTCAAAATTAAAGTATCCCCCTTTTTAATTATTTAAGAGCATGTCAGTTTTACAGTAAGGCCATGTATGACTGCATCATGCAAGGATTTCTTCTTTATATTGGAAACACACCAGCATCTTTAAAAGGAAAGCATTTAAATCATGATCACTCTTTTTTTTTTTTCAGGTTGGATATGCTACTATAGGTACACGTACTCTGTTCCAAATGCGCCCTGGATTTCATCAAGACGAGCACCGACAATAGGAAAATCGAGAAGAAATGTGGACTCCCAATTATACGACACACCAACTGCCCCAAATCCATCAACGATTTTGACGGAGCTGAAGTTGCTCCATATTGACCGCGTGGGGCCAACAACTGGCATTACTATAGAGCTGCAAAAAGACACTTCAGGCAAAAGCAAACTCCAGAGAACATCATTAATGGAAAGAGTGTTTAATTTTTTTTAAAACCATCCTGTAAAAATAGCTTGTATATGTAGTTTGCCCAGCGTGCATCAAGACCTTGACCTTTTCCCCCCTTATATTAAAATAGTTTATCAAAATCAGATCTTTTTTCTTACCAGAAGCTGTTCTCACCGATTCAATATGCTGCTGTTTCTACTGTCCTCCTACAGAACCGCCTTCGAAACAATACAAACAGCGTCATGCAGACACAATTCCGGACGCAAAGCTGGCTGGGGACCCCAAAACTGGGGGGCTGTGGCCAGGGTCACCTCTGGATTATGTCCTCGCTCAGCCACCGACCTGCTGCATGGTCTTGAGACCGTGTTTTTCCACACGTCTCCACACGTTTCCTTGCTCCACGTTTAATCTTCACCCTGAAGAACCTGGGGTCTCTGTCTTGCAAGAGCTTGGGCCTAGAAAATGGAAGTTCTTACCCCGTTTCAGAGGTTAATTTTTTAGAGGGCTTCAACACTGAACTTCAAGACTTGGTTATCTTTGGCTCATACTTGAGATGCGAGGTGTTATAAAGTATTATTGGAGCGAGCAGCACCAGTAAGACTGTTAACGGCAGCACTGGGAGGAAAACTTTAGGATGATAATTCTTGCCATATTGTAAAACCAGTTAATTTCTACAAGGCTTATTAAAAAAAAAAAAAAAGAGGAAAAAGGGGACATGGATTTAAGCAAAATAGACCTTTTGAGTTCTCATAT
Organism: Stercorarius parasiticus; assembly: GCA_013396915.1. Classification (NCBI taxonomy): domain Eukaryota; kingdom Metazoa; phylum Chordata; class Aves; order Charadriiformes; family Stercorariidae; genus Stercorarius; species Stercorarius parasiticus. The sequence continues at coordinate 57,042 of VWZL01001321.1, read as the reverse complement.
TTCATAAAAAAATGTATACTTCATGAAATGGCTCTCTCACAGACTGCACACATATATACAACTCACGTCATTAGCTACAAATGTCACACAGGCATGATCTGGACAAATAAACCAAGAAAAAATAGGGTGAACTTCGACGAAACACCATTCATCAATATTTTCTATGTATGATTTCTCTAAATAAATGCAACTAACTGGCCCACAGTCCAAAGGCACTATTTTTATGTGCTGCACCTCCTTCCCGCAACTGCTGTATTATGTAGGTCTCCTAAAATTGGAGTGCTCAAGACGTTTTTGGGGTAAGTGATGCACCAACAAATGTCAAAGCAATGTAGGCTGCACCCAGAACAGCGCTGAAAACACAGCGAGTTGGGGTACTATACCCCAAAAAAGGTTCTTTCACAGCCTTTCATTTTGAAGGGACAAAATCTTTGCTGATTTTGAGAGGCGGTGGCCTTCGCTAACTTCCAAAGCAAGTAGGGCTTGTGGTCAAAATAATTTTTTTGTAGTCTTGCGATAAAAATAATGAAAATGTTGATCTCTATCTAAAATTGTGAGCTTTTTGCCCTAATTAGGAGTTTCTGGAAGAGAATGTTAATCAAGCAGACTGCAAATATCTCTGATGTCGCTCTGTGAAGTCGGATTTTGAACCAGATACTATCACTTCGTACCGCAGCCAGGCAAATCGCAGGCCACCATTCCACCATAGAATCGTCTAGGTTGGAAGGGACCTTTGACGGGCCCAGCGTAAAAGAGCAGAGCAAAGATGATCCCCGCTGCTCCCTCACTTTGTATTTGGGAAATGGCAGTGACAAATAGAGGGAAAAATAGATTTATTAGTCTGAAGCTGTCCTTGATAAAATACAGTTTGTGCAAAAGGCGATGTCAGTTGAATGGAAGCAGCACAAGGGGGAGATTACCAAAAAAAAAAGGGTAATTCTTCTGGCATCAGTCATACAAGTATCATTTACATATGGAGGAGGCAGAATCTCAGCTGGTATAAGCTGTTATAAGCGTATCAATAAAGCCACGCTGATTTATAGCAGCTGAGAGTTTGTCCTGGAGCGTATTCATCCCTGTGCGATGCAATAGATCGATGCGTTAGCATTTTCTCCCTGGAGACTTTGGTTCAAAACCTATTTCAAACACAGCGAAAAACAAACGGGCTGGTCTCTAAGCAGATGTCCCTGGAAATCTGTTTACATCATCACAGTGACAGCAGTTTAGTGGAAAGGGTGTTCTCTGCTGGGGGCGGGGACAGAAGGGCAAGGCAGCGGGTCCCCAGTGGAGCTGCATAGCAAAGCTTCCTTCCTAACTCCCCAGTACCCAGCTTGCCGGACAGATTTGATGTCCAGAAATCCGTAGGATTCTGTACAAGGTGAAATTAAAAGATTAAAATAGAAATATTGCTTAGTCTTAGGCTACAATGTGGGAGTGAGACTCTATGGCACTGCTGCTCGCAGCCTGCCCGCATACATAACCTCATCAGGAACATGGGAAAGTGCTGATTGTTGATAAGATCTTTCGCACACACGAAATTAAGCACATTTGTAACGTGCAGGCTTGGGGGTCTCCGTTTCAAAAGCATCTCAAGAGACACAAATGCTCCCTGTGATCAAAGGAGAGGAAACAGTGGGGTGGTTGTATTACAATTACATCATCTCACATACTTTTCATGTACTTTTGTCAGAGTGATTCTGAGACCAGTTTTGCAGGAGGAGATAAAGCACCCACAAGCGAAGACAACAGGACTGCGGGTCACCCCTGCGCCTCCTGCAGCTGCGCCCCGAGGCCAGCCTGGAAAGCAACAGCAGCCCAGAGTCTCGCTGGGATTTCACCAATACTTCAGCGGCAGATCTGCCTATCCATGTAATGTAAGTAATGCTTTTAGGAGCATTATCCATGCGTGGTTTTCCCGTACATGGAATCTGGCAGGCAGCCATTCGACCAAATGCTTCACATTGCAAGAAAAATCTGCAGACTCTTTTTTTTTTTTTTTTTCCAAACTAGACTTATTTAAGAAAACAACCCTGCTGCTAACAAAGTAAGACAGTTATTCATCATCACCTCAGGATCAACCATGCAAGATCAGGTAGTTTAGTATGCAGATTTTTAAGGAAATATCTTCCTTCTCCCCCTCCCACTCCATGCATTGTCATTTCAGAAGCAGCAGCTCCTACAGTGAAAACTGGGTATTTCATATAATGAAATACTAACACAGAAATAGAGTTACCAAGTCCAAGTCCCATCTATCACAAGTAACTGCATCATTATCCCTTGACACTGATCAAATCCCAGTTTATAAGTAGTTTGCTTTTTACTGCTATTATACAAAATGAAAAGCTGTTCCAGAACCCTGCTGCTCTGACGATGATGAGCCTTCCTCCTTTCCAACCAAAAATCTTTTCTCAACCAGTTTATACGCGTTTGTTCCTGTACTGAGTGTCATCCTTTACTTGAATTGTTTTTTTCCCTCCTTGGTGTTTAGTCCCCTGATGTATTTATAGAAAGATCATCTCCTCTTTCAAACTTCATTTTGCTAGGAATAGCAATGTTAGAAATAGACTGATGAATTTACTCTATTAGATACAGACGGACATACATACACGCACACAGAGGCTAGGGCACTCATTTTAAAAGAAATGCAGAAAACACAGATGAGTCAATCTTTAGTTAACAGTGCATTATTTCAAACATGTCAGCAACGTATGTAAATTACAATATAAAAGACAGATCAAGTTCAAAACTGATTTTTAGGGGTTTTAGATCTAAAGACTACCCATCTACAGAAATATCAGAAAGTCTACCTGAAATTTTGTAAAACTCTAGTTTGGGAACAGTACCAAAAGCCCACAATGAACATCATTTCTTAAAAAAGAGAGGTGGGAAGACTCAAAGTACATTTGGATAAAAAAAGCCTTAGAGAGAGGCTAGTTTGGGGGGTTAAATAACCTGCAGAAAAAGAAAAAAAAAAATCAAATTGCTATGAAAAAAGAACAACCAGAAGGAAGAAAGACTGAACATACTATTTGTCTGCTTAGAGACAATTTCACTCTTTCATAAAAATATTTTCTAGCTTTGCTGCTCTGGGACATCAATCCGGAGTACTCTAACTTTCGACTTATAATGATATTCCTTCAGATACAGCTTCACCGATGGAGGGATGGGAAGTGCATCAATACCATCGTAAGTTGTACAGTTGCAAATAACCGTTCTACATATATGTTGAAGAGAGAAAGGAAAAGTCCTGTTTAGTGGAGTGGATAAAAGCGGTTCAAAGAACATACAGGAACTTGGATCTTTGTAGTGCTCTAGGAGTCCTGTGATGTCAGGAGAATGGAAGACACAAGGATCGTGGGCATCAAAGCTGAAGTTGTGATTCCACTGCTCTATCCGTGCATGGAGGGAACGACTGTAGCGCCTGAAGCTCACAGAGAACAAATAGTCTTCTTGGGCAGAATCTCGTAACAAAAACGTTCCCTCTGGCTTTCCTTCTAGCAGGGCCTCAGCTGCATATTTATCCATGACTCCCCAGTAGCAGGGATTGTTATTGATCTGGAGGAGGTCTGGGACTAGGCAGTGGACATAATCAATCTGCGTATGGTATTTTGGAGGCGTTTCCATCCGGAGCAGCTCATCATCCGTTTCCCATTTGGGCTTGTTTCTTTTTCTAGAACTTGTGCACAGTGTTATAACTTCATCGTCGGAGTCCATATCGCTCTCATCTTTACTGCTCCTTACCACCCTACCTGTCACCAACTCAGACCTCGAATCACCCCTAGAGGAACCACTGTCAGTAAAGTCGCAGGACAGGGAGGGAGAGTCCATTCCCCTGTTGGCAATCTCATCGTCTCGCAGCTGACCCTCCTTTTCCTCCTGCTGGGATAAATCAGCAATTATCCAGTCTTCCGCTTTTGGACTTATAGGAGCTGTATGTCTTTTGATCAAGTGCCACCGAAAAGCTAGCTCCGAGCGCGGAGGGAAAGGACACTTATCTAGCATTAACTCACTGATACGAATTTTTCTTTTCGATGGCAGTCCTGAGGCATGCCGACTGCTGCAATTCTTTATGGGAAAGCACTGCCCCACAGCATCTTGCAGCTTCTGTTTGAGAGACCGGCCTAAAAACCTGTGACCGCACGAACGGTCCAGATCCAGCTCGATAGACGAGCAGCTGTATTTCCTCTCTTGGCTCCTTAAACCACTACCTGATCTTCCTGCAGCACTTGCTGTTTCAGCATCACAAGAGTGCTCACTCTTTTTAGACCAGGAGAGCTTCTTTCCACTCCAGACGTAACCATCCTTTCTATCCGCGCTTCTGCTCCGGCTGCTTTTGGGTCTCACATCTGCGTTTTTAATATTACTGTCCTTATTTTCTGCCATTTTGACAGCTTTGCTTCACGAATTGCCAGAAAGCGCACGGTGTTTCTTGTAAGGTTTTTCTACATAAGGAAGCTTCCTCAAGGCACTTTCTGGAAATACCTAAGGAAAAAGAAAAGACAGCTAAGTTAACAGTTATGCATGCACACAACACAAGAGCAATGCAGGTGTATACAGGACAAGAGCGACGATTATTTGCTAACCATGTAAAAATAATATGATCCAGCTGAATTCAGTAGTACACCCCACAAATACCGGAGTGATCCCAGAGAAGGCTCTCTTAACCTTTCCTTGGCAAAAGCATCCTCCAGAATAAGCCATTTTAGGTGGTTTTAGAGTATCTGTTCTGACTGCACAGCAGAGCAGACAGTTTGAGGTGTCGGCAATCCTATTGTGCTAGGGTCCATTTTAAAGGGAAGCACTTCACGTGGCAGGAGATGCTGCTTTAGCTGTTTATTGAGCAAATTCTGCATCTCTTCCAAATAACCTTTCAAGAACGAACAAGCCAGAACAGAAACAACTAGGTCAGAGTACAAAGAGCTACTGTACCTAGATGATATGCCTGTTTGCTACTAATCCACAGGGTGGGATGCCAGAGATCTGTTTCTTAACTGACACTTTTGGGTCACTTTCTGGATAAAAAAAAAAAAATTAAATTATATCAGTCACAGATTCTGTCAATTTCTGAAAGCTGTTTTCCTCTGCCTTTTCAACTGGAGCTAGAAAATACCGAGCCCCTAAGGGATTGAAATATCTAGGGCTTTACATACTGAAAAGGATTAAACCAAATCCAGTCCCTTACTAAAAGCAATTTTACAAGGCTGTGAAAGATGGAACTGCTTATTCCTCATTAGAGAAGAAAGTTTACATTATTAAAATCAGTGTTGCTCCGAGACCTATGGTTGCTGATTTCATTCTCTTTTGTTTCCAAAAGCGTATTGAATTCTCAAATAGATAAGAGGTTTCCTTTTGAATGTTGTGCTTTGAAAAAGCAGAAAAAACTGATTACTCAGTTGAAAGTAGAGCGGAATTTTTTCAAGGTACATAGATAGCAATGTGTTACGTATGCTGTACTCTCCCAAGGCATGGCAGAATGTAGAAATACTTCCCATCACGTACCATGATGCCTTTGCACCAAAATGATGTACAGCTCCTCTATTCTACTGATTTTTTTGGCTGTCAATTTTTTGTTGCCTTTTTTTTTTTTTTTAAACTAATTGACGTGGTAAATACTAAGCAGGAAAAGAAAAGGGCATCCACTTCCTCTCTCCATTCAATCCATTCTCATCATCAGGATTAGCCGGCATGACACAACCTCTCTGCTGTCCCCCGAGGCTGCACAGGCTGAGTTCTAGCCTCTGCTTTCAGTACAAGAATAAGGCTGCAGTGCCAAAAGGCTTACATGCAATCTGTGGGCCAAACGCAGCCCAGATGGAACTTTCACCCAGGAATTTTTGACACCGCTTTTCTTATTTACAAGCCACAAACCTGAGAGCTGTGGGGAAAAGAAAAACAGAGGGAAAGGGAGGAAACGCAGAGATGTGGAAGGAGGGCAAGATAGGTAAAATATTGCAAATATGTGGAGAAAAAATGGCATTAGAGTAACCTAGATGAATGGTACCTCACTGGTACCAAGTGGAATCAGAGAATGGCGTCCGTATTCCAGCAATTACAAACCAAAGACTGAAATAGAATTATTTTTCTTCTCTCAGGATTTTGCAAACCACTTTTCAGTGAACACACCGCAGGATGCAATGCAGGTAGGAGAAAGGCAACATTTGTATATGAGACCTGAAACACCTTTGTTTAGACCAAGATTCATTGATTGCTTTTGCATCATTTATATTTTTCATCCAGAAACAAACTAGATTGGAGCATTGAATTTTCTCCACAACTGAAAAAAGAGGAAAAAAAAGCAATTTCATTTACCCTGGTGATAACCTGAAGCAACTGCTGAAGACAAAAAGTTATTCTAGAGTCATCCTGTGGTAAAATACATTAACTCTCCATGGATGGGATTTTGAATTGGACAGAGAGATATCACTGAGGTTGCAAAGTCGAGTACATAAAAATTAGGATACGACAGTTTTGAAAACCTTTCATTATCTCATTCTGCATATCCAGCCAATATACGGACTAAGAATACACAGAATATGGGCTTTTAATTAAAAACTGCAAAACATACAAACCCCAGAAGTGCTGAAAAGGCCTGTTATCTCCTAAATTCAGCCTTGCAATTGAAATAATTTCAGTGTTTTATGTCTATTTCTGGGTTGTTGTTGTATTTAACTGTAAAACCACCTTCTACTTTGTATGTTTCATCTATTGCGAATCACTAGCGGTACCTGAACCCTGAAACTTAAAGTGGAGAAACAGCACGTGATGCCGTAAGACACGCACCATTAGCCAGCAGCACAGAAAGCTGTTTCCCTGGGGTTTGAAGGCTGCTGGAACTGAGGCGCCAGTTCTGCCACGTCAGAGCACTAATTGTTAATCAGACATAACACTAGACCCGTGAAGAACACAGAATAGATGAAGAAAAAGGGATGTCATCCTACTAAAGCCAGTTTTGAACTTGACCTTGTGAAGGAAGAGTAAAGGACGGTTTTCGGTGGTCAGTTTGCGACTCAGGAGACAAAACCTTGGTTTCCAAATGCATTATAAATGTCCGTGTGCTTGCAGACAAGCTGCCTTCTGAAATACGCACCGGCCACTGTGTATTTAGGTGCCCAAATCCCACCGTTTGGCATTACCAACAAGGGGTCACGCCTTCATACCTTTCCGAATCCCTGATTCACAGCCCCGCCAATAGAACAGGGACCAAAAATAATTCGGGTGTCGGAAAGAAAAAGGCATAAAGGGCAGTGAGGCATTCAGTGCTGTATTACCACTGCAGGCTATCCACATAAACCAGCTATTCCTTTCACTGCAAACATCCAAGGGAAATGCCATGTACCATACATCCATTAACGGCTGGAGCGCAACTGAAAGAGCAGGAGAGAAGGGCAAGGATAAAAGAGAGGGAACACAGAGTGTACTTTTCCCTACAGGGCAAGGTTAAATGGAGGAGTCCAGCACCGTGCAGCTTACATGCATCGGTTCTGAGATCTTTTTGGTAGATATAATTAGTCTCTTGCCTACAAAAGCCACCTCCTACACGGGGGTACCTTGGGCATCTCAGAAACTGGCAGATTTCACAAAACCCTTACGCTTGAAAAATCTTCCTCCTAAACAAATGGCAAAAGTAAAGCAACGTACAGGGAGAAGCGGAGTTCACTTTGGGCCACAGGATCCAGCTTGTAGTTCAAGGTTATCCGACACTGTCACAGCTTACAGTCCCCGAGGACAAGCAGAGCGCTGGGTGGCTTTTGTTGTTGTTTTTATAATGTGCATGGCTCCCTCCTTCAGAGGCATGTTGCTCCCCAGGCTGCGGAAGCGGGGGGCGCAGACGGCTGCACAAGATGCTTTTTCTTTCAAGCGCTGATGCCTCAACACTAAAACTTCAAGCCCAAACTAAAAGCAATGTCTAGTAGCTGTTTGGAGGCAATAACAACGTTACCTCCTAGCCAGAGGTAGGCTGCAATCAGCAACTGTGATAAGACAGTTACAGCCTCACCATATGCCTAATTAAATCAGCAGCAAGTACCCAGTAACTCCAATAAGAGAATCAAAACTATAAGTGTAGACAGACCTTTTTTTAATTTATTCAATAAACACTGAATTGCTTTAACTAGATATTTATGTCCTGAGGCGCTGGACCCTTGCCTCTAGCCCAGTACTTCCAAGTCCTCTTCATCAAGCTGCTTCCCTTTCGGTATAATGAACAAGCAGAATCCAGTATATAAGACCAGCAAAGCACTGTCTGAAGCAGACATGGGGGTCTCCAGCCCACCCTCCCGCTCGGAGCGGGACCGCTGCCAGCGCCGGCTCAGGGGAGGCACAGCACGGTCTAGACACATCCTGAAAACCTCGGAGGACGGAGGTCCCACCACCTCTCCAGTGCTCCCACGCTGCACGGCCCTTCCAGGAAATACTTTGAAAGTTTTTCTGTCCGAGTACACAAAAGCCAAAGTGTCGCTATGTTACGCCTCTAATTAAACAAGAAAAGGAGACTCCCACAAAGAACAATAAATCAATTTTGGAACTGTTACAGAAGTTGATATTCAGGATTTTATCAGCTCTAGAAGAGAGAGAGAAGAGCAAGCCATAATAAATTGCAGTACTTTTTCTTTTTTTCTTTCAACTTACATAAAAGTTATTTAAAAAAATTCTCACCGGTCACATGCTGTTTTCATTAATTTCGCCCAATTAGATTTTGGCCACAAGACCACATTTTAAAACCTGACCTTCCACTGAAGTTGAGCTGTTACTGATTTATTTTGGAAAAACGCCCAACCTGTTAAAGATAACATTAAGTCTCAATTCCTCCGTCTTAACTCATTTTTCTTCAGTTTTCACTATGTTTAGTTTGATTTATGATACCATCCAAAAATACCTACACTTGGCTCCAGAGGCCCTTCCAGCAAATCAAAGCAATAATCACACGCACACAAAAGAAAGTGACTGTCTAAGGATACCAATGATATCCTACAGTGCTTCTTACTTGGAAATATCCTTGATTTGTCCTAGGTCTGTATAATCCCAGAACTGTAGAAGGATAACCGCCCCGCAACGCTGCAGCTTATTTTATTCTCGCGCAGGAGGTGAAAGTGATCTGGAAGCAGGTGCCAAAAGGTGAGGGCTGCTCATATCTACTACTTTAATGAAACTCGGCTCATGTGCTTGAAGGAGACGCAGGGAGCGCTTGGCAGACTGCAGCAGCACTAAATCAGTAAAAGCTCGATGGTCCATGACCAACGCTTGGTGCTCCACCCAGAAACCGAAGAGGAGAGCAGCGCGATTCCCGGCTCCCGCCCTGCCGCTCCGCTCGCAGCCACTTACACCTATTAATCAAGTCAGCAGCAGGTCGAGTTCCCAACTGGATTTAAAGAATAACCTTGCATTTGATGCCGTGCCATTTTCGGAAGTGACAAAGCCACTGGGCCTGCAGTCCCTTGGCCAAGGGACTATTGGATCCCTCCACCCCCTAAAAATCCTCCCCCCAGTTTTCCCATGCCATTCGAAGAGTTATCCCACCTCCAGACAATGAATTTAGTTGTTACAGAGAACTGAATTTAAAATGGCTTTTATATCATAAAATATTTTAGGTGCAGTTTGTACGAGAGTTTCCTCAAATTAAAATAATAAAGAAAAATAAATACAGTTGACATGCATTGGTCTCCATCCTGGGCAGCGGCTTGCAATAAGGCTGCTGTAAGAATAGCTCGCTCTTCCCACTCATCTGATAAGCAGTTCAGCTCGAAACATTTTGCTAGAACACGTTATCCTCACCAGAAATCGCAATTTACTGAAATACGTCAGGATACACCCATGGAAAACATGTCTCTACGCAGCTTCCACCAGGTTTAATAATGAAATCTGGGCTTTTTGTTTGTTTGTTTGTTTGTTTTTAAAGAAGCGTGCCTGCTCTGTAATCCTGTCACTTACTCATTCATGAAAGTACCAACAATGTGACTGTTACAGAGAGCCCAACCACATTTCCAATATAAATAAATCACTCTGCTCACCCCAACCACCAATAACTCCGCTGCAGAGCAAAACCGAAGAAAAAAGGGGTTTGCCTGGAAGCAATTTTTCTTAGAAGCAGGAATAAACTGGGCCAGATCATTAAAGCTATATAAAGGGAAGACAGAGAACTCTGAATTTTTCTCCATATTTCAAGTATGTCGAGCTTCAACATTTTTTTGTCCTTCAAGAAATAAGCTGTGACACTTTCTTCCAATTTTTCCGGCACATGAGAGCTTAATGATTTTTGCAGCACAATCGTTACCTGCCCAACTGCATCTAGCACAGGCATCGGGATGCCTATAATTACAGAGTAATTCCGTAATTACCATAACGATCTCCAAATGGGCTTGATCCTGCTTTACCCGGGCACCTGAGAGGGCTCCCCAGCCCCCCAACACCCTTCTGCTGTAGGGAATTTCGGATAAACCCCTCATCTGGGCTTTCCTCGCCATTCTTGAGGGACTACCATTAAATACATGTACATAAGCATATACAGTAAACATATATGCACTCTATAGATGGAGATATGTATACGGGGAATGCACCCACACGCAGTTTTCCACGGGAAAAGCGAGCCGCCGCCCCCCCCCGCCGGGGGACGGAGTCCACCCCGCTGACCGGGCCGCTGACACCGCCTCAGCCCTCCCGGCTCCCCCCGACCTCGACTTACGATCGGCCGATGGCGCTACCCTTCCCCGGGGGACACCGCTCCCTCAGCGGCCGGGCAGGGCGGCCTGACCCTCCGTGCGGGAGGAAGAGGAGGAGGAGGAAGGCCGCCGGAGCGAGGCGGAGCGGAGCCCGGCTCTCCTCAGCCGCCGGAGCGGAGTCGCTGTGAGGCGGCCCCGGCCGCGCCTCCCGCCGGCGCCGCCGCCATCCTGGCTCTCCCGGCCGGCCCCGGCCCCGCCNGGGGCCGGCCGCGGGCCGGGCGGCGGGGCCGAGCGCGGGAAGGCTCGAAGCGGGCGGCGGGGCCGGCGCGGTGAGCGGGCGGGAAGGTGGCGTGGCCCCGGCCTTTCCCCTCACCTCGGCCCTTTTCCCGGCGCGGCGGGGGGTGGGGTCGGTCCCTTCCAGGGGCGGGCGGCCTGGCTCGGCCTGCCCCGGGCCCCGACCTGCCTGAGGGACAGGCCCTTCACCCCCTCCGCACCCCCCTTTTAACCCGTTTTTTCTTTCACGGTTCGCCTCCACAGCCGGGCCCTGCAAGGCGGTGCAGGCACCATGTCCCACATCGCTTAGGCCGGGCTGGCCTAAGCTGAGCCCCGGGTCCTCAGCCCCGTGGGTGGGTGGGTGTCCCAGCAGCTCCATCCCTGCCATCTGAGGCTCTTTCTGAAGCTTTTTTTCTTTTAAAAAAATATTTTATTTCTCTCCCTTTTTTCCTCTGTAAATAAACAGGTGAGAGCGAAGATGCCTTCTGAGCAAAAGCCGATGCGGTACGGCCACACCGAGGGACACACGGATGTCTGCTTTGATGACATTGGGAGGTAACTGCCTCAGATTCCTAGAGACCGGGGTGGTCTGGGGGTGGGGGAGGGATGGTCTTGTTCCTCTCTATGGCTTTCTCAGGAGCTTCTGTACCAGCCACTGCATCCAGCTCTGGGGCCCCCAACATAGGAAGGACATGGACCTGTTGGAGTGTGGGCAGAGGAGGCCACAAAATTGATCTGGAGCCCCTCTGCTGTGAGGACAGGCTGAGAGAGTTGGGGGGGGTTCAGCCTGGAGAAGAGAAGGCTCCAGGGAGACCTTAGAGCCCCTTCTAGTACTTAAAGGGGGCCTACAGGAAAGATGGGGACAAATTTTTTAGCAGGGCCTGTTGGGATAGGACAAGGGATAATGGTTTTACACTAAAACAGGGGAGATTTAGACTAGATAGAAGGAAGAAATTTTTTACACTGAGGGTGGTGAGACACTGGCCCAGGTTGCCCAGAGAAGTAGTGGATGCCCCATCCCTGAAAGCTTTCCAGGCCAGGTTGGACGGGGCTCTGAGCAACCTGGTCTAGTGGAAGATGCCCCTGCCCATGGCAGAGGAGTTGGACTAGGTGGCCTTTAAAGGTCCCTTCTAACCCAAACTGTTCTGTGATTCTATGATTTATGGCCAGGGTTGATCTGACAAATCCTTTGTTTTTTTTCCCGTGTTGAGAACTGGCTATATGCCATAGAGTTTGATGCCCTGAATTTTGAGATTATTGACGTATAACTTCAATGTAAACCAATATATATGCGTATGTATATATAGTATATGTTTATTTATATATATAAAATCTCTACGTGTACTTTTTATAAGACTGATTTCACAGCATCTAGCAGAAATCTGTGTAGTGTGGGAGAAAATATGTTCATATATACACTAAGAAATTAGAAATATAGTTGAAGAAATCCAGTATTGGGCTTGCTATCTTTTCTTGTTATTTTTGCACTAGTTCTTGAATGTATAAATAAAAACATAACGGCAAATATTTACTTTATATTGATTAAAAATAAATGGTAAACCAGAAAACAAGCCCTCTGAAAATGAACTCAAGGGGTGAGTTTGACTTAGGATACTGACTGTGGTTCTTATTCCTTTCTTTAGCTCGTTAGCCTTGGTACAAAGGGGACTGTTAAGAATTAGTCTAATAACAATCCCCTGTGACTACAAAAAGCCTTGTTTGCCATTACAATGCAAATCTTTAAAAAAAGATGCAGATAGCTCTGCTGAACACCACTGGTCCACTACTGCTGGACTCTCCAGCATCAATATAGTCAGTATCAACACAGTGTTGTGTTGCTGGCAAAGTACCGCCCTTACAGAACTAAGAAGAGCAACATCACAGCTTTGCAACTGGTTTTGTAACATTTTGCTGTTTAATTAGAATTTTTTTGGGACTGCAAACAACTTCAGAGAAAAAGAATGCAAGGCTTGATTATAGATTCACGACGTCTTTAATTAAAAATCCCATGCAAACTTTTGTATGTTTGCTCTGTGACTTTAGGTTATCGTTTACTACATTCAAATTGTGAAAGTTAACTCCCGCAAACTTGAATTCCATATTAACTATTTTTTAAGGGTTCTGTAGGCCTGGAACATGTTAAGCTTGTTAAAGTTCAGTCAAGTACGCATTAGCACTCTTAGTTTTGCCCTCAACTTTGCAATAAGCTGTAAGGTAAGTTTTTTGAAGTCTTAAGAAGCAATTAAGTGCCCAGTTCTTAGAGAAATCAGTACTAATTAAGTCCTTTGAAAAATTTGCTCTAGGTCATGGAAAAAAAAAATGGATTGACCAGTAATATTTAAGAGTCAGTTCAGATGAATGCTAGGCCTAGGCAGTTATCAGGGGCTCAAGGTACTGTGTTATGCTACCAAAGGGATTTCCTCCCCTCCCCACATTTAATAAGTTACTTAGACATAATAAATTTAGGTTTTCACTGTATCGCATAGTATGTATTGTGTTTCAGTTTAAAAAAAAACCTAACACATCAGTAACATTTTCATGTTGGGATTGAAAGTCACAGGTGGGCGTCCTTTCCGTTCCTGCATGTTAACAAATCCTGTGTCTTTCCACAGCTGCATTGTAACTTGTGGCAGTGATGGAGATGTTAGGATTTGGGAAAACCTGGATGATGATGATCCAAAGTCCATTAATGTGGGAGAAAAGGCCTATTCCTGCGCTCTAAAGGTATCGTCATTAACAGAACTCCTCTAAATTCTGTCATGCTGGTGTTGATGCTTTTCAGGCTCAGGGCTGCTACTCGTGTGGGTAACATTAAACATATACTGAGATCATATAGAGAAAAAGTCAAGAAAAATACTGTATGTTGTGCATTTCAGTCTGATATATGTTAATTATGTAGATTCTTTGTCTTCAGATAAATGTATGGAAAAAATGAATGCTGTTTAATGAGTGGCAGGTATTTGAATTTGAGCACATGAACATATTCTACCTTTATGTCAAAGTGAAAATATTAAAGCAGTATTGAAAACATAATTTTCTGAAATACACAGAAATTTAATTCGTTAACAGTGTCTATAGGCTTTTTGAATATTTTAACTAAATTAAGTATTTTTTATATTCCAGGAACACTTCTGACAATTCATTTTACCCCATACAGGATTGTAGAGGAATTATTTCTTAAGCTAATCTTCTGTAATATTTTTTTTTCCTTCCTCTTCCTTCACATTCAGTTATACTCATTTCTGACTTTGATCTCCTTTCTGAGAAACAAACCCAGCAGATTGAGCTAATTATGCAGTGAACTTTTTGTGCTGTTTTAGTGTTTTCTCACAATGTGAGAGAAGTTGTAAAAAGTTTCCCAGCGTAAGATGTGATCATAAAGTATTAGGGAAAAAAAAAAAGCCAAGATGTTGTTTTATGTAGGCCTGTTTTAAGGTCCAAGGAATTATAATCTATATTAATCACTGGTAATGCTTTAGTAATACTTTTTTATAATTCGTTGATATTTTGCTCTCAAAATTGTCGTTTAGCCCAAAGATGCCTCTGAGATGCCATCCCCAAAGTCAGAAGAGAACAGGATTCTTGTTCGCATAAATTGTAACAATTTGTGAGAATAATGATTACAGGCAGTTCTATAGTCTGACTGACTGGCGTTTTAAACATAACTGGCTCTATTTGTTTTAATGTTAAGGCAGTTCCATTTTCTGTATCTTGCAGGAGCCATTATTTTTAAAAAAACAAAACAAGTTACCTACCTGAATTTGTATAGTAGAAATTAATTCGTTTTACAATGCACATTCATGTATTTAGCTTGAGAATTCACACAGTATTTCCTTTATGTGCAATTATTGTTATATTACATTAGGAATAGGTGGTCTAAAATGTTGTCTTTGTGGCAACTGCAGAAGAAGAGAGTAATTCTAGAAGTCTACATCAGTTCTACAGATATTGTGTAGTTAACATTGCAGTAATAAAGGAAAATTTTAAAATTGTTTTCCAGCTATTTGTGATTTTTGGAGAGGAGTATGAAAGAGGAAATAAATGAGAATTGACATATACGTATTGTATTTTTAAAATAATAATTGGAAACCTTATTCAGAACTACTGCCTTAAGTGAAACCCCTTTCTTATACCACTTTTAACATACCTCATGTATCTATTCCTCAATACCTGTATAATCTGTTTTCATCATTGATTTTTAGGGTATTTTGCTGTTGATTTTCTTCTCATTACTTTCCACAAACCAAGTGAGGTAACTTGAATGAGTTCTCTTAGCAAATCAGAGGCAGAGCCAGAAATTGCTAAAACTATTATTGGAGGAGGAAAAATCCTGGTTTTGATTTTTGACACCAGTAGGAATAATCCTCTGCTCTTAAGTTTATTGTAAGGTGCTTTTATTTTTGAGGGATTTTTTATTTTTAAACAGTGAGATTAAGAATGCTTTATGACACTTCAGGAAATCTTATTAAAAAAATTATTCTTCATTGATGAAAATGAGGAACTGATCTGAGATTTTATCTCATCTCTTACTAAGTTAGGTTATTTAGTACTGGCTGCTGCTTTGTTTATCTTCAGGTTTTTTACTATAACTTTAGGCAACTTTAAAAAAAAAAAAAAGGCAAGATGCCCCCAAAACCAAACAAAAATCCCCTAAAGGAAATAAGGCATTTCTTTATTTGTATATTGCAAAAACTTACTGCTATGTACAACTGAGGAATAGCATTGTCACTTGAAGAAGAGAGATTACTTTTTCTAGTACAGGACAATTATTCCTTTGTTTTGCACTTCTTTTTAATTTGGATTCATTTTTAGTCAACATTTGCCTTCTGTTTTCTGCAAAGAACTAAGTGATAGTTCATGAACTTCTCATCTTTCCTGGTGGCATTTAACTGAGACGTTTGGTCCGAGGGTGCCCTCTCCTGATACTGCAGCGTATTAATCTAAATAGGAGGCAAGATTCTTCCTGGTCTAAAAGCTTTCTTGCCTCTGTAAGAGGAGTAAATTTTCCATCCACCGGAAGAAGATCAAGACAGTTCTCTTTGAAATTATTCATTATTTTAGTAAAGATACAGCTTGGGAAGGTCTTGATGCAGCAAATTACCATGTAGTTAGCATAAGGAATTCTGTATGTTTCAGTATTAAATGTAGCAGTGTGTTTCTATAGGACTGAGAGTAAGAGAATAATTTTTCTATTTTTTAATAGTTTGATTAAAGGGATAAAATATTAAAGTCACTGTGCTTGTCTGTATTTTTTTGGGAAGAAATCAAAGTTAAAGAATTTTTTCCCAATTACTCTTACTGTCAGACCTCTTTTGGAGCTAGTAAAGTTAATCCACCCAAATATTGGGAATAGCAGAGCAATTTTTTTGGCTTCATGGGCATAAATGCGTTTTAACTAACAAATTTTATGATGGATTTTGTTTTTAGAATGGAAGACTGATCACAGCAGTATCGAACAATACTGTTCAGATACATACATTTCCTGAAGGAGCCCCAGATGGCATCCTTACCCGTTTCACCACAAATGCAAACCACGTCATCTTTAATTGTGATGGTACCAAAATTGCTGCTGGATCTAGGTAAGCTGCGTGTGATAAGGAAAAGCTTTGCTGTCGTTCAAAATCTGCCAACTTCCTCACAGGCTGATTTTTACCAAAGAGATCATTAACCCACATAACTCTGAGGGTTTTAAAGTATTGCAAAATGCCTTCCGCAGGGTGGAGGGGAAGAAAGGAATGGAAAGGACTTTAGAAAACAATGCTCTGAGAGACACTTGATCCACCAAATAATTTTAAATGGAATTGGGGTGTTGTGAAATAATTCCTTTCTTTAGACTTGAGTGTTTTCAGCTTTCAGTCCCAAAATGCATAAGCATACGTCTTTGCCCATATGGATCTCATTGCAGCATCAAGCGTTTTGTTACCGTATGCTAAAGATAATGTCCTGACTGTTCAGGATCACGGTGCTGCAGATGTATATACACATGCAAAAGTTAGAGGGGTTCTGATTTGCGTGAGAGCTTTGAGTCATTCTCTGGCATCAGTATCATCACCCTTCTGCCAAATGATAACAGATGACAGTTGCAAGACTTGCCTGAGGGGAATTAAATGCATCGTTTAGTTAATTTCTTAGGGCAGCATGTTTGCTTTTACATAGTATATGCCAGTCCTATAACAGAAATGGCAAAATAGCAAGTGGGCAATATTTTTTTTTTTTTTAATTTATTTAAGGTTTAGGTGATTCTTAATTGGATTTGGCGAACTCTTTGGGCAGCTCTAGCTAACCCAGGCTATCTTCTTGCCTTTCTGCTGGAATTTGTCCTCCACAATAGAGATGGGAGAGCGTTACGCCTGCTCCCTGGCTCCTCTAAGTGTGAATTGAACTAGAAAGCAATTTGGATGAATAAGCTGGACTGTGAACTCTGGCAGCTGCCGAGCAGACACACCAGTTCCACCAAAACCAGGAGGCTGGACAGCTGGGGGCAGTAACCACTCTAATCTCTAAATCTAACAGGGATCATAAGTTTGGGCCCTTTGCCAGCACTTGTTTCTGAGGGAAGAGCTCTGCCCCAGGATCTGACTTTGATTAGAGAGATTAGGCAGGCAGTGAACTCTTTTCTGTTTCTAAAACTTTTACAAAAACCCGGTACTTCTGCAGCCTGGCCAGGGCTCTCGCATTAGGAAAAAGAACTCCTAAGACTGTGAGGCCACCTCTCGATGACATCTTCTGTAACATACTGAAGGAGAAGGTGACAGCCATGGAATGAAGGAATGCAGCTAAAAAGAATTGCTTTTAGTTGTCCATTTTGTCATGAAGTCTACAAACTTCAGTTTTATGTAAGTTTCACATCCAACTGGCTGCCGAAGTTCCCATGAACTATTTGAAAAATAGTTGTGTGGCTTCTTAAATAAACCAAAAATATCCTATTGCCTCATTGTTTTTTCTTTAAAATTGTCCTGTGTTGTTTAAGAGTGCTAATATAATTTTAGTTGTCTCACAATATAGCTTATATTGTGTTTTCCTTTTATGACTGTTTGGTTAGCATTAGATGGTTGACGAAACTGGGGTTTTGTTTCTGAATATGGCCAAAGTAATGGTTAACCCAATAGAATTAGGTCCTAAAATTAAATTTCTCTCTGAGGGTGTTGCAGTGAAGTAGGAGAGTGTGGTACTGAAAGATTGTCACAGGAGCTCCTGGGCTTAGAAGTTGGCATTGGTATTTTGAGTTAAACTGCAGTAATGTCTGTAATTTTGGAGGAGGGAATAAAGTTGTAAAAAAATCTGTTAACGTATTCGATGCACTAGATGGTCTTAAAAATCCTGTTTAAAAACGTCACAAAATAAACTTTTTGCTCTATCTTTTTTTAAAAAACACATGACTAAATAATTTTAGTAACTAATATTGGTCCCATTGAACAGATAGTTCTTGTTAAGCCAGCTCTCTGGTATCTAAGCAGAGGTTAGATAAACAAGTATATGGTCTGTATGTACATAATATCTTCTTTGAAGAGCAACCATATTTTATGAACTTTGACATGAACAAAAATTATTTTCTGATTAAAAAAAAAAAGGTAGTCTGGCTTTGCTCCTATTGTAGTAAACCTCAAGGGAGGTTTGTCATTGTTAATACCAATGTTAATACTTTTATGTCTGTGCCGTTGTGATCTACAGTGACTTTATGGTCAAAGTGGTGGAGGTGACTGATAGCAGCAAGCAGAAAACATTCCGAGGACACGAGGCTCCTGTTTTAAGCCTGTCTTTTGACCCCAGGGATGTTTACCTGGTAAAAACACTCTCTTGTTTACTTTATACTTTTAATCTTCTTTTCCCTGGGAAAGAAAATAGGTACTTTTTACAAAAAAAAAATGGTGACTGGGCACATGAGACCACTTCGTTTCAGCTGACCTTACTGCTGATGTAATGTGTGACAACTTGGTGCCTCCCAGGGGAACTTTTGCTTTACTACTCAATTACTGTCTGTGCTCTTCTGGAATCTGATGCTGATCTGATTTTAGAGAGAAAAAGATGGCTCACTAAAGAAATTTGATATTAATATTGAGCTTCTTTTGCGAATAAGTGGCTCACTTGAAGTGCAAGAGTTTGTAATTGCAGTAGTTTGGAGTCAAGTACAATTATCAAGATGACAGTATTAGAAAGTATTAACTCTTAAAATGGTTTAAACGGGGAAGCTTTCCTTTTAAAACTGTATATATTATATGTCTATAGCATTGGTAATAGGGATATTTGCAGTTTTATATCATTAATTTCTCAATGTCTTTAATTATTAATTTGTTTACAAAAATCTCTTACATAGGCATCAGCAAGCTGTGATGGTTCTGTCCGAGTATGGAAAATTGCAGATCAGGTAAAAGGTCTATCTTTCAAGGTTAAGTGTTTCATAAGGAATCCAGGATTTCACAGATAGCGAGAAGAGCTGGGCTGAGATAACCCTACTGGAATAGGATTTTCTTTTTGCAGAGGAAATCTAACTACACTTTACAGAATACTTTTATCTACTTCAGGGAGAAATTCCAAAGCCTGATTATGAAATGTTGCCTGGGTAGCTGTGGATTCTTCTTCCTGTCTGTGGAATCCCTGATTTCTTCCATTCATCTTTCTTCACTGGCCAACATCGTGTGTTTTGTCCTCAGCACGTTCTGAAATAACACTTCTGTGTAAAGATAGCAATTGACATCAAATTCCTTGTTCCAGAATTTCAGCTCATTGCTGAATGGTTAAGGGTTAAGGAAGGATTTTTATTCTAATAAACAACTATGTGGGTATATTTTTGTTTATTTATTTTTATCAAGCTTCCTATGAAATAATGAATAATTTTCAGGATTGGAGACTGACTGGTGAAGGTGGAATAGTGTTTTAAGATGCTACACAGTATCTTACTTTATAAGTTATCTGGTTGGTTAGACTCATTAGGAACATGATTACTTTGACCCGAGATTAGGAAGAGGTACGGATTTCACGTGCCAGGATCACTGAGGTAATGGCCGTGATGATAACATTTTTCTTTGATCTTGTTTCTGTTACAAATAGTTGTATTGTGATTAAAATAGTTTGAGGTCTATATTGGCAAGATATTTTTTCAGGGTTTTGTTCTTGGTTTTATTTGTTTCATTTTTTTAAGGCAGAATGTATCATTGTGTTTGGATGAAGAGATTATTTCAGTTCCAAAAATAGTATTTTTTTTTCCTTTTAGTTTTTCTACACAGTTTTCCTTTAAGAATTTGTACTATACGGTAGATTTTCACACAGATAGAAAACTCATTTTTTTTAATATTTTGTTTTCAGACATGCACAACAAGCTGGCCACTGCTGCAGAAATGTAATGATGTGATAAATGCTAAATCAATTTGCAGGCTTGGCTGGCAGCCTGGCGGTGGGAAGGTAAGTGACGTTTTTTTAGTCTTGTTTTAACCCTCCTTTTTCCTTTGTGAGTCCAACAGTAGAATTCAATCTGGGCAAGCCCAAATTGCAGCTCTTGGGAGTAAGGAAAATATTTGGGGTGGAGTTCACTTTTAGGAAAAATAGAAACCTGGAAATGGTTACTTGTTTAAGCTCCGGACTGTGTTTGGCAGTAGGCCAGCTGTCAGCCCAAAACAGCGTTAAACACTCATATTGCGCTGAATAGGAAGGAACACTGTACGCGAGGGAAATGATCAAATTGCTCACAACAGAGCATCAAAGGAGTTAAGTCTTTCTCTGCCTTAAATTTTGCCCTATTGGTAATCTTGCTCTGTAAATATTTCCTTAGTAAGTTGTTCCATTTCTTTTCACTGGAAAAACTTAAGTTGATTCTGTTGTGAGTGAGGGTGGTGCTGCAATAGTACTATGTATGGCTCCCTAACCAAGATGGGCTGGGGGGTTCGTATAGCTGTATAGGTGTCTCTGTAGCGTGTAACGTGGAACATCTCTGCAGCTGCTGGTAATGCAAAGGGGAGAGGAGGAAGGAGCAGATAAATGTGAACCTGTATGAAATGAGGCATGCCCCGCCATACTTGAAGTAAAGGACAGGGAATTGAGCGGAAGTTGGCCATAAAATGATTTTTCTATTCTTGCCTGTAGTAATAGTGTGGCAGAACCTATTAATCCTTTATTGGCATTCCAGTATACTGGATCTGAAGAGTATTTTCTGGCGTTTTCTCACAGTTCCTACCTGAATAATCTTGTTTCCCTGACTTAGCCTTTGTGTCTGTCTACCCATGTCTGCTCTTATAATTCCTGGCTGCTATGACAGCATTATATATAACTTCCCTGTGGCAGAGAGGAAGTCACCTGCAGTACAAATTGTTTCAATATCCATATTGCATAAAAACAAATACTTTTAATTTTTAGGCTAATTCTTCACACACACACACCCCCCCCATACTTGAAATGTAAGTAGTTTTTTTGCTTCTCTTACAAAACAAATTGTTAGAAGTCTTTAAAAAACCCAAATCCTAAAAAAAAACCCCAGGCAGTAACATTTATGTAGTTTTGTGAGAGGTGAAATGAGCTATTTCAGGTATCAGCTGTTCAAATAAGATTTACTGAGAAATTCTGACCTGATCAGAAGAGGTTTGGGGAGGGAGGGAAAAGAAGAACGTAAGCCTTGTGCTCACAGCATTGAAAACTATTTATACATGTATGTTAGCTGTTTCATAAATCAGAACTTCTAACCTTACAGTGCAGCTGTCATTATCTTCAGTTTTTTTGCCAGAAAGAAATGAAGATTAAAATAAAAACAGGCATGCTTTGCTATGTTGCATGTGGAAAGCATTAAAGAACCTTGTAATTCAAGTTACTTCAACTTTATTTACTTTCTCAGTTGGCATTGCTAGGGTGCTAGAGAACCGTTCAATATTGGGAATGAAGGAGCTCTTTGAACGTTCTGTTTGAAAGGTAACTTGTTCTAACTTGCCTGATTCTTGTTTCCTTTGAGCAGTTGCTGGCAATTCCTGTAGATAAAGTCGTTAAACTATGCAAAAGAGAAACCTGGGATAATCAGTTCGATCTGTCGGATACATTCATCACACAGGTAGGTACATAAACCAGGTGCTCGTAAATCTTCCATAAATTAAATGTTATTTTGCTAGAAATTATCTTCTGGACCCCACCCTCCGGTTACAGTTGCTCCTGTTTTCTAGTTTATTTCTGATCCTGTTATTTTATGTTGGAAAACAAGGCAAGAGAGACTTATGAATGTCAAATGTCTTTATGTGGCCCTGGTCCCCCTCTTTCATTTATAGTAACCCACTAGATCTCTAAGGTCTACCGGTGAGTCACCAACTGCATCTGAAGAACATCTGTTTTCACAAATTGCTCTAAACACATAGGATTTTAGGGAAAATGTCAAGAGTATTATTTATGTACAGAACAGAGATATCAGTTCTTCGCTTTGTATTTTATTAAGCTGAAATTTTGCTACGAAGTAGCCCTAACTGTGCCATCTTCTTTCTTTTGACCTTGTGATGTACTTGGAAACGTTTGGGTTAAAGAGAACCACTTCCCTACTGTTATTAAGCTACAGAGCACACAGTCATGGATTTTAATTTATGGAACTGTATTAAGTTCCAAATAAACAAAGCTATGTTTAGTGCTGAGTTTGCAAATTATACTATGCTTGTGTCTATGTGTCTAGAATCAGGTTTTGTTTGACCTCATGGCAGTGTTTAATGACAGAAGATGGATGTTCTCAAAAAAAAAAAAAAGTGTGCTATCTTTAAAGAATGATTCTTGCAGGGAACTACCTAAAGCCAGCTCTAGTACAGAAGGCTGGATGTGATTTGCTAAAGATCATTATTATTATTATTTTATTCCAGAATACCTGTCTGTTTTAAGCTTCAGAATATTAATGCTGTGTGTGCATTGGTAATATTTGTTTTCCTATTTTTTATTTTTTCCTTAGCCCTTGAATGTTGTGGCCTGGTCTCCTTGTGCGCAGTATCTGGCAGCTGGAAGTGTGGATGGGAGTATAGTGGTGTGGAATGTGGAAACCCAGGAGTGCATAGAGAGGTATCCATCGGTGTTCCATAAATCCTTAAGTACATCGTTTTTCTTGAAACAGAATTTTGTTATCTTTTCTGTAAAACTTATTTGTGCAAATGTAGAATTCTGCTTCTTGAGAAGCCTTAATAAGATTTACAGGGCAAATCTGTAAGTTTTCTTCTCATGTCCCGCTGAAACCAAGCAGTCCCAGAGACAGCGGATGAAGGCTCAGATTGAGGAATCCCATTTACCTGGCCTCGTGGATGGTCTCATAGCTAGTGGTGGGGCTGGGAGCACATCCACGGAGAGGGACCCAAAGCATGCAGGTCAAAAGGTCTATGTGAGATCTGGGTGATGCTGGGAGGCAGGGCCAGTGCTCGGCCTAGACTTGAGCAAGAGGAGGGCTCTTCTCTTGTGCAGCCCCAGTGAGGTGCACTAATACCGCAGTTCATGTGCTGAAGGGAATTCAAGGGCTGCCATATCATTTCCATGTTCTACAAGGAAGCAGCTTCCACAAGAGTGGAACTCTTGGGGGTAGGTAGAAACATGGTGTTGTTTTGCCTTCCCCTGCTATATCCAGTAGTGCATTCTCATTCATGGGATACACTGTTTTCCTTTCTGCATAAGGAAACATTACATTTTTAGAAATAGAATAGGGAAGGGATGTGAATGTGGATTTTGTGCAAATTCCATAGTCTAGTTTTCTGTGTGCAAATATCTTTTATTACTTTTTAACCTAATAGTCGATTAAGGGATAGTTTTGATGGAAACAAATTTTCCTCACAGCCCAAACCCCAAGATCATTGGCAGTAAGATGTGTTTTCTAAAAGGAGAGGGAAACAGAGACAGACCAGCCAGCTCTCCTCATCTGTGCGAAAAAAAGGTCAAATGGTCAAATTGCACTTTATCTTGGTTAGTTAAAGCATCTCTCTCTCTCTCAAAAAAAAAAAAAAGTATGATTAAGCGAGGTAGAGAAGGGATGATTTATCTGTCTGAATATTTTGGGTAAGAAACATGATTGTTACTGTAACACCTATGTTAAGAATTAAAGACATTATGTAAATAATTAATGGGAGGATTTTTTGTGAGAATAAAGGGTGGAAAAGATAGAGGATTAACTCATCAGTTTGATGAGTTAAAGAGAAACAACTGAATGTTCTTTTTATAACTGGATGGTTCTGGAATGTATGACTGCTGGGGAATTACTTTGTCTTTTCCATGTCTTTCAGGAAGCTGTTGTTTTAAGAATATGATTGATTGATTTTTTTAAAGCTTAAATCGTTTCCTCTATAGAAAAGGAAGACCTGCTCTATTGTTTTATACTAGCTGTTTATGCTAAATGTAACCCATAAATTATTTTATTATGTGTAACATCACTGTAACATCACATTCTAATACTAGTAAATATTACCACTTCTTACAGTAACCCCTGGGGAGGTTTCTGCCCTGAAAAGCTTACTAAGAATCCATTATTTTTATATTCTTTTTAGGATGAAGCATGAGAAAAATTACACAATTTGTGGACTGGCATGGCACCCCAAATA
Organism: Stercorarius parasiticus; assembly: GCA_013396915.1. NCBI lineage: Eukaryota > Metazoa > Chordata > Aves > Charadriiformes > Stercorariidae > Stercorarius > Stercorarius parasiticus. Next base: position 32,591 of record VWZL01001321.1, on the reverse strand, counting down.
TAGGCAAATCGCTTATACAGATACTGAAGGAAATCTGGGGCTGTTGGAAAATGTTGGTGATGGAAAGAAACCAAATGATAAGGTTTGGTTGTTTCTTAAATTAACGTGTTATTTCTTAAATCAATGTGATAATTCGGGTTACCAAATTATATTGAATGTTCTGTCTTGTGCGTTGGAAGTTCTGTCTTGTGTCTGAATTCATTCTTTGAATTCCATGTCTGAAAGAAGTTTTAAGATAATTGTTAACCTGGTTTTAGGTTGCCAGTACAGTGACAAAAGACTACAATGATCTCTTTGATGGAGAAGACGACGACTATTTAAATGGAGATATGATTGAGCCACAGTCTTCCCCAAAGGCTGGAGCTAATGAAGATGACGGTGATGATGATGACCTTATGCGAACTTCAGGCCATCCGAGACGGGCAATACTTGATGATGATGATAACTCACTAGGTACAGAATGAACTCATTTTCCAGAGCTCTTTAGTGCTGTTATTGAGATGATCTCTTAGCATCCTACTCAGATATATTCTGACTTATTTTTCCGGAGAAATCTTCGCTGTTTTAAATTTTTTACCTATATTCTGTCATAATAATATGTAATTTTTTTTTTAATATCTAGATATTGGGATGATAAAAGCTAATTCCAATCTTCTTGAAAAGGAAGATGACGATGATGATCAGACTGATGGCTTTCCAGCTTTACCACCGTCATCTACACAACAGCCGTTCTATGATGGGCCAATGCCAACGCCCAGGCAAAAGCCATTCCAGTCTGGCTCCACTCCTGCACATCTCATGCATCGTTTCATGGTAAATCTTGCTGCTGTGTAGTTATGTAGACCTAGTTGCTTTGTTAATATTGTCCAGTTCTTGCTGTGTTTTGATCTAATCTTTTCCAAGATTTTTGATTTTTTTAATAATTCATGGTGTGAAGCTAAATGGTGGAAAGTAGCTTTGTGTTAATGCAAAGACTGCATAATGTTATGCTATATATTTTGGTTGCTTTTGATGTAAAAATAAACACTTGGCTTTGAGACAAAAGCAAGCTATAAAGTTTGTACCTGTGCTATTGAATTCTAGCAAGTCTTTTTTTAAAACTATTTTTTAGCCAGAACTTGTGGGTGGTTTTTGTGCTGTTAAGGCTTGTACATTAATCTCCCACTGTTTCTTTCTAACTGCGAGTTCTTCACACTTAATTTTGTAAGGAGAAAGATGGCTTAGCAATGAGGATGGAACTAGTTTCTGCCTAATTCAGCTGTTTTAGAAACTAGTAGTCCTGCCTAAGGGACAAGTTTTGAAGACAAGTTTTCAGTCTTCCTCCAGCCTCCCACCTACTGTTGTTTCAGATGAGAAAGTTATAGCAGGCTGCTTTAGGGCAGTATGCTTGATTTGTTGGGTTTTTTTGGGGGGGGTTTCTTTTTAATAGGTATGGAATTCTGTTGGTATTATTCGCTGTTACAATGATGAGCAAGACAATGCTATAGATATAGAATTTCATGATACTTCCATACATCATGCAACACACCTGCCGAACTCTCTGAATCACACGATGGCTGACCTCTCCACTGAAGCGATTTTACTGGCCTGTGAGAGTACAGAGGAACTTGCAAGGTAAGTCATGGCCTTGCTCTATAAAACCCGTAGTGTGGGATTACACTTACCTTGTTTCAAATATTTCGTCTTTGAATTTCAACTTTTCTCCCTTTTTGAGATTTTTTTGGCTTTTGATCGTGCTTTTTATTTATGGGACTGCTTTCGAGGAGGATTTTCACACCCACCCACTTGAAGACTTCAAGAATCTTGATAGATGTGTCTTGTTTACTGAGGATTTTTTTTTTAATCCCTTTTTCAAATATATATATATATACACATACATACTGGAAGCTTCATGCATTGCTAGCTCAAAGGAAATTGTAAACATGAACAATAGTTTTTCAGTTTGTCTTTTCACACTGTCGCTAAGGAGACATGTTTGGAGATACCCAAAGAATTATAAGTGTGAAGAACACAAGTTTATGAAAACCATAAAAAGATTTAAGCAGCTTGGCCAGCTAGACTCTGTTCTTGCATTTAAGAACAATAGCAACAATATTTTATTGCCATTTTCTCTGGAAATATCTTGAAGAAAGAACTTTCTTCTTACTTTCACACATACAGCATTGTGATAAGCTGAAAAGCACTCTTTACCTTCAAAAGTATTATTTGTATGTATTGGTTGTCTGACTCTGAACATTTCAGTTTTTTTTCTCAATGGAAGTGGATAATCTGTCAAAAGCCATGGTGTCTGTGAATTGGTCATGGGCAGTTTTCAATTATTAAGTATGGCAAAACTGAAGTTCCTAATTTTTTTCGCTTTGAAAGATAGCATAATATGACAGACTTGTAATGATGGCTGATATTCAGGGATACCGAGCACGTTCAGTTCTTATTAATGTTAATTAAGCAGGACACTTACCTGATTCTGTCTAAAAATTCTCCCCTCCGACCTCTAAACTGTTTCTGCATCAGGCTTTAGAGGCTCTAAATCTACAGTGCTGGAGGTTGAGCTGGCTCATCAGTTCTTGAATAATAAGAGTAAGCACCTTTCCAGATGACCACTTGTAATTACTAGTTCCTTTCTATGACCATCACAGATTCCAGGTCTCTGATAAAAATGTAATATATTGGTGTATTTTCAGATATTGTATTTTTCTTTATGTTGAGATATTTGACTATTGTTCTTTGTCTCTGCTTTAGCAAGCTCCACTGCATTCATTTTAGCTCCTGGGATGCAAACAAGGAGTGGACAGTAGATATGCCAAAGGACGAAGACATTGAGGCCGTCTGTCTGGGTCAAGGCTGGGCTGCTTGTGCCACCAGTGCCTTGCTGGTTCGTGTGTTTACAGTTGGAGGAGTTCAGAAAGAGATCTTCAGTCTCCCAGGTCCCGTGGTCTCTATGGCAGGACACGGAGAGCAGTTGATGATTATTTATCACAGAGGTAGTTTTCTCCCTTTTGTGTTTTTTGAACTGGGGTTATATTTTCAATCCTCGTCTGTTGCTGGCTTCAAACACTGGTTAATTTGTATGTAATCACCAGAAATGTTGTTTTCTTCTTCTTATCTTCTTGATGATGCTTTTACTGTCACAGCCCACAGACCTTTGACTTCTGACAGCAAAGCCTCCATTTTGTATTGGGATGCCTAGATTAAGCTGTGGGGAAGGGGAGGATTTTATAACGTGATATTAATACATTAAACTTGGGTTTCAGATATGCCAGAATGAATTACTGTAGGAAATTAAGGAAGTAGTTGTTAGACATGCTTTGTATGTCCAAAATGACAAATAGTCGCTGTCTGACAGTGGTATTCATGGATAACCCTGCATTAGAGTTGTTTTTTGATTCAAATCTTGTATTTCGCTAAGAGACAAGACAATTCTTTTGCTTTCTAACATAGTCATTGAACGACTTCTTCCCAGGTACTGGGTTTGATGGGGACCAGTGCCTTGGAGTACAGCTGATGGAGCTAGGAAAAAAGAAAAAACAAATTTTGCATGGAGACCCTCTTTCTCTTACAAAGAAATCCTATTTGGTCTGGGTTGGATTCTCCGCAGAAGGTATGAAATACCTGTATGAGTGACACTGAGAAATCTCAACACTGTTGGGGAATTTTGGAGGAGAGTTTGGGTAATTAATACCCTTTTAGCAATGGCGATCTTGGGATTTAGACTCTTTTTTTTTTTTTTCAATCTCCTCAGTGCTAAACAAACTTCTGTTTTGATATTCTTTCAATATATTATCAGAAATGTTTAATATGTTTCCTGTGTGAATAGAATACACCTGAGTGTTATCATAACTTGCTTTCCCAATTGGTTGCCCTGCTCAGCAAAAAGAAATAAACTGCATTAGTACACTGCAATATGCATGTGCAACTATCTTGGCAAAGCACCCTTGAAAAAGTTGGTAGCTTGGGAGAACTTTTTATGATAGCTAGAAAAAGTAATTGTAAAACAACTAGTTTTCTTTGGGAATCTACCCAAGTAGAATGAATTTTATTTCTTCAGAAAATGTTTTAAATTTGAACTTGAGTGGGTTAGCTAGCAGTAGTGTTGACTGTCAGAAGGTGGCGCATCTTTCTAAGGAAACTAGTTTTTCCCTGTAGGTTGTACTGTTCGGGTGAGAGGCTGTCCTATTTGAGATAACGCAAACCGTTGTTTCCCAGCCATATCCACCAGTTCAAACTTACTCACATTGTAATGAGTTGCCTCTCAGAATAATTGTTTTTGTCTGTAACAAACAGGTACCCCATGTTACGTGGATTCTGAGGGAATTGTGCGGATGTTGAACCGAGGACTTGGGAATACTTGGATTCCAGTGTGTAACATGAGAGAGCATTGCAAAGGAAAATTTGATCATTATTGGGTAGTTGGCATCCACGAAAATCCCCAGCAGCTCAGGTCAGATATTTCACAAGGAAATGCTTTGTTTGTCTTGGTTTTAATTTATAGAGCACTTCTTACTATGAGACACTGGAAACAACTTTTACTAAAACGGGTGGCTAGTAAATATGCACAGTAACTGATCTAGGTAATAAATTGAATTCTGCATGGGTGTTTCATTACTAAATGGGTTTTGAACACATTCATGAGAGTTTTATAATGTGTAGCTGACTAATTGGCTTTTTGCCTTGGCTAGCAGTCCTGTGCACTTTGATATGAAATCACATCTGATGCAGACACATTCATAAGACTGAATTTTGCTAGAGAAACTGACTAAAAAGTTATGGTTGCTGTTAGGAATCTTCTGCTGCTGTTGATGGGTTTTGAGGGTTTGGGTTTGTTTGGGGTTTTTTGGGTGTTTGTTTTTTTGCTTAGCTACCTTTTCCCCTTCTGTCCCTTTGAGAAGAATCCAATCCTGTAACTAATCTACATCATTAAGCATAGATAAATCAAAGCTGTCTGTTATTATATTATTTAGACTGTGGCACCGAAGAATGATTTTGTATGTAAAATTGCTCAAATATTTAGCTGAGAGTTAGCCGTTACTTTATAAGATGTGCTAATGGTGATGTCTAAATAACTCTGTTTCTCTTTATTGTAACAAGCATCCTGGACCTTTAGTTGCTAAGCTTTGTTTGTAGTCCTCTTTATTTGGTGATCTGTGTCCTTTTCCTACCAGGGCAGAATCCATCAGTTCACATATTTTACTGAAATTTAGCCTTTTTTACTTTGCTAGTCATGCACAATTATGGAGGTTGGTGGGAGACTGCTTTTTTTTTTTCAATTTACGTGACGTTCTTTGTAATCCTCTGGTTTTTTGTAATAAGGGAGATAATTTGCTATCACTGGTAAAAGCCAGTTCACTGTCTGTTTCTTCCTCCAAATCATTACTTAATGTTAATTAATCAAAATTAATCAAAAATGTGCAGGACGCATCACGTTGATGGAATGGTCAACTGTGAGTCTGTCATCAGGAGTTTTTTCCTTTACTCCAAGAGAGAGAGTGCTGCTCTCTGAGTTGCAAAGAACATTTTACTCAAAAACCCTAGCATATTAAAGATAAGAAGGGGGGAGGGTTGTTGTAGAAACGCCATATGCCTTAATTAACGGAGATACCCAGAACACTAATGCTTCCTGTTCTTTTTTTTCCTCATGCCTGAAACAGTAGCTTATAAAACCAGACACTTTTGTCAATGCTGCATTGGTGCTGCTGGAAATACAGCTCTTCCCCAATCAATGTTTTGCTTAAGTGATTGTTACCAGAAAGTACTAATTTAAATATAATGAAACAGTAAGCCTGTGCTTTTAGTGTATGCTTATCTGTTTCCCCCCTCTTTTTTTTTTTCCTTTTTTTTTTTTTTCTGCGTGTGTCTGAACACAGCACTCTCCTCATGACGTCCAAAACCCCTCATCAAAATAAATGGTAGACGTGCCTGCTCTTTTCCAGTGTATTTGTTCAGTAGTTTCTGATTTTAATAAATTGCATTTACATTTTGTAGTAGCTGTTGAATTGTGTGTTGTGTGAGATAGAGATCTGCATCTGTTATGTGCCACATTTGGAGATTCTGGTGTGAACAAGAGCAGCATGTGCTTTGCTGGTTTTAAAATGTTTTATTGGTTGCAATGTAAAAATAACCCTTTATAATGCAATCTTAAATATTGCTATATTTAAGTCAGTAATTTAATTACTACTTTTTAAAGAACAAATCCTCTTAAAGTATCTTGCTTCTTAGGACACATGATTTAGATGTAGAACAACTGGTGACTGTAGGTGATGAGGATTGTCTGTGGGTTTTTTGTTTCCCTTGCACAGGTGTATTCCTTGTAAAGGAGCCCGATTCCCTCCTACGCTACCACGACCTGCTGTGGCAATATTATCTTTTAAACTTCCTTACTGTCAAGTTACAACAGAAAAGGGACAGATGGAGGTATGGAATGGTGTTGAGTCCACAGCTGATAGTCTCAGATGTTCCCATAGTAGGGATTATACGAGATTCCTATTAATCATCTCTACTATGAAAGAGGGTAGCAGAAACTCTGAGTAAGACATGTAGCTAAGGAGGTTATTTGGGTTCAGTGTTTTGTATAACTTTTCCAGTTTGCTTTGGTTCACAACTCTTTCTAGAAGAATGCAAAATAAAGCTGTTAGAGCTGATGCAAGGTTGTATTTACACATAATCTATTTCTGACCAATGAAAGCTTTATATCCCTCTCTTTTTTCATTTTTTAGTGGGTCGTGATTAATGTTCTAGGAAGCACCGCATTTTGGGATCCAAATCAAGACCCTTTTGAAAGTACCTGGGTTTTAATATTTTAGGAAAAACAAAATTTCTGGAAGGTCTTTTTTCGAAAGATGTACTAAGTGCTCCAATTCATATAATCATTCTGGAAACGCAGGCCTTCAGCCTTCACTTATTTTCTTAAGGTATAGGCTAGTTGAAGCAAGATGTACCTGTGGAGAACTCCTAGAAGAATATCTGTATTTTTTTCTTCAATTTTTTATATGTTTAAATATTTCAATCTTGCGGGGTTCAGCTGTGGTGCACAAAATAGAAATGAACATAAAATTCTAACCTCAACCTTAGAGGCAGTTTAATGCTATTTGTAGTTTATTCTCTTTGATAGAAGTGTAGGTAAAAAGTTTCACTAATAAACAGAAACAGATTATTCCAATACATCTGATGAAAACATACTGGTTTTGAATAAGTTTGTAATTATTTTGTAACAGAGCTAGCTGGTATAATAGCCATACTAGTACTTCTCTGAACAGCAAGAGTTATATTTTATGTTTAGCTGTCTCACAGATGATGATTACTGATTTTTTTTTTTTCTGGAATACTTCCAATTTGCTGTGGGACAGAAATTATATGATAAAATAATCAATATCTTCTAGAATTGTCTGTCCTGGTAGCACACTGATGAACGTGTAGGTCTCATCCTGCTGAAAACCTGTAATATAAATGGAATTTAATGTATATGGCGACTGTTTGGATCAGTTTTTATACAGATGGTTGTTAGTGTGCTGTGGTTTTTTTTCTCAGTAGACGTTGGCTTTTAAAGAGAATTGTCTGCCCTTCACCCTTATTATAAGATGAACATTTAAGAATAAATTAATAAAATACGTTGTAAATTGGTAGGCATTAAGTTGTGGGCTGTTTTTCTCCCCTCTAACCTCCAGCACAAGTCTTTCTCTCTTTTTCAGGAGCAGTACTGGCGTTCTGTTGTATTTCACAACCATGTGGCTTACTTGTCAAAAAATGGCTATGAGCTTGATGAAAATGCTAAAAGTCAGTCAGTGAAAGAACAGCAAGAACTTTTAATGAAGCTGTTTGCCGTAAGTACAAATACATAAAAATTAGAAAGAGTCCTGGAGACTTTGTTTTGAGTCGATGGCTTTTGATGTAAATTTTGATGAGATTCCTTTTATTAGAACTCTGGCTAGTGACTGGCAACCCAGCTAGTCCACAGGCTATGGTAAGAGTAGCGTCTTGTCAGTATTTTGATATTGCTTATCAGTATGAAGGGTGGGAGGAAGAAGAAAAAAAAAGAGCTTTTTCTTTTCTATGCAGCTCATGATTGTTGGTGGTTTGTCTTTTTTCATTCATTCCACCAGGACCATAACATTCTGGCCCTAGAATCTTGAGTGAGCTCTGCAACTGTGAAGCGTCTAACTCTCCAGGCTTCTTTTCTTTCAGCTTTCTTGTAAACTGGAGCGCGAATTTCGTTGTGTGGAACTTGCTGACCTCATGACACAAAACGTTGTGAATTTAGCTATCAAGTATGCTTCTCGCTCTCGACGACTAAATTTAGCTCAGCGACTTAGTGAAATGGCTGTAGAAAAAGCAAGTGAGTTGGCAACAGCACCGGAAGATGAAGAGGAGGAAGAGGATTTCCGAAAGCACTTGAATGCTGGGTAACACAAATTTCTGAGATTAAAAGCCTGGGAACGTTTTTAATGATCTATTAACATTTTGGTCCAGTTGATGCACTTTTCTGGACCATAGTTTGCAATGTATTTGTTATGAAGTAACAGTTTGTGTTGCTCTACTTATAAATCGTACATATAAAATAGTACATTTTTGTTGCTATCTTGTGAGGACTCATTAGTACCAGGAGACTAACATGAAGGGAAGGATCTCCTCTCCTTGCTTACTGTATGTCCGTGTTCAACAGCTTCAGAGGCAAAGCAGACTCAATATCAAGTTGCTCTGATTAGAATTTTTTCTTTCTATTTTTTTCTTAATTTTCCTTCCCCTAGCTTGTGCTGGTTTGGTTTTTTGACTCCAACTTACTTTTTTTTTCTCTTTGTCTCAGTCTCTCTATCTCATTTCATTCCACAGCTATCTTAAAATCCTTCTATCTTTCTCCAGCCCTCCCCTCTTTCAGTATCCCATCCCAGTTTATCCTTTTTAGCCATATTCCCTCCCAATTAATCCTAGCTCTTCAAAACTATGGAAATACTACAGGTTTGCCATGCGTTTCCCCCCCTCTCCGTATCTGTGCTGTCTACTTTTCCTCTCCCACCTGCATCTGCTTTGTAAAGCGTGATGAGGCAAAAGATGTATGTGTTTTTTAAAAAAATAGACCATAGAGAAGAGCTATGTTCTTGCTTGTCCTCTGGATGGTACGGCTGTAAGAGTAGTTGCTAACCACCGATCTGATCCTGCAGAAAAAATGTCATAGCGTTTTGTTAGAAGCAATGTCTTCCTATAGCAATTTTATGTATGAAGTTGGGAATTTATTTAAGTAGGAGGAAGTGGTAAGTCCCTGAACTTATTTGTAGCCTTTCCCTTATTAGTCTGCACATCTAAAATTCCTTTCTTAAACACTCTACCTTGTTCTTCTGGAACATGCATGGAAGCTATAATCCCATGTCTGTGGCTTCATCCACTCTGAGGGTTAAAGTTCATCACAAACATTATATTGTTCATGCTGCCAGATTAAACTAATACCGACATTCTGGTTGAAAGAAATGAACCTTGTGTTGATGTATACACAGATTTTAGTCATCAGCAAAGATTAGGAGGGAAATGGAAGGAATGTACGTACTACTGTACTGGGAATTTAGAGAATACTCAGATTAAACAAAACTCGCTTCTTAAGCTTCAGACTGAAAATATGCATCCATGTTACCACCTGTATATTTATTCATTTATGCAGAAAAGCAGTCGTATTATTTATGGTATTGGAGGTATGTGTGTTTAAATAAAGATCACAGAAGATGCTTAATGTTTGCATTTATATTTGCGGAAAAGTGTTCTGGCAACAATAGTGATGGGCTCTAAAGGTGGCCAAAGCTTGCTGTTTCTGTTCGGGTGCTCGTTCTGGTGTACTTCTAGCTGAGTGTGCGTTTTGGGCAGTTTCGTAACCACGTGTGGTCTTAAAACTACCTGAGTACCACTTCAGGTGACTGCACTTGGTGTTTCAGGGTGAACTGAAGTGTTTAATGAATCTTGACTTTCATTTTTAGTAATCATCACAGTTTAATCAGAGGTATAATGCAAGTAAATGCCAAGTGTTATTGTTCTTATTTCCTAAATTAGATAAGTAAGTTAGCCTTCCTTTGTTGCTGTTTTCCTTCTGAATGTGGTGAGCGCTTCCTTTCTGATCAATTCTTTCCATTTAGTTACAGCAACTCTGCCACGGAGTGGGGTCAGCCGCCAGTCAGAAATGTTCAGTGGGACCAAGAAATGGAAGATGCAGAGGAAACTGATGACTGTGAGGAAGCAGAAGAAACACCAGAAGTGCATAAACAGAGTAAGAAAAATATATTCTCTGAATAGGCTGGAAGTTATATACATGTGTCTTTCACAGAGTTAAAAAAGATTTCTGGAAAATTCCCAGATAATTTTAGTTTGGATAACTCAGCAGTCTATGGGACTATGTAGACAATGGGGATTTCTGTCTTTTGTTTTGTTCTTTTGACGTACAATTTAGGAAAGACAGGCACACCACCTGTCAAGGGGCACTGCAAGTGAGCTACAGGAGGTGTTATTTAGAAGCCATTTATGTAAATAGAAAATAATCCCATTTGTTTCACTGAGTTTTGAAACTCTGCAGCTGTAGCAGGGACTAGGTTTTCTGCTACGTAGTTAGAACAGGTCTGGTAGTTTCTGATTTGTCTCATTGGGGTGTTGACATGTGAAAGACTACTCAGCGGGAATAACAGGGTGACATGCAGCAGCTCCTGCCTCTGAGCTTCCCGTTGCCTGGAATTCCCTGTGGGAGATGAGTGGTAGTGCCCACCTGAGTGAGCAGGTGCGGATTCCAGCCTGTGCCTGCAGTCGCTGTGGTGAAACAGGTTTAGCGTATGTCATCTGCTGTGTCACAGCTCGCTTCTGCCTTATGCTTAGTAACCATCTGAGGAACCATGCAGTTTTTCTGTTGTCTGAAACTATTTCTAATGGATTGGGTTGCCTTGTGAAACGGTTACTTTGGTTTCAGCTCAGATCTTGCGTGAGTTGAACTGATAGACAAGTAGTTGGCTGGGCACATTTTAGGAGTAAGTTTAAGGTTTAGGGAATATGTATACAACTCTTCAAGTTAAAGCTAGGTAAAGATAATAGATGGTTTTGTAGAAGTGTGTGTACAACCTGAAAATGAGAATCATGCTTTAAAATATAGATTGCTTTACTGGCTTGTCTGTTTGGGGTTTTGTTTTTTAACAAGTTATTACGATTTATTGCACTTAAATATGCGCCTCTTTCTTTGTTTTGAAGGGCCAAATCCTTTCTCCAAAGGTGTCACTTCAGTGGAGGTGACTACTCCAAAGCCTGGTGAGTAAATCTCCATTTATTCCAGGATGTCATGCTTCACAACACCCGATCCTATTTTTATCCTCTGTTCTCCCATTACTACTAAAATCTAGAGCATAACGGTGTTGTCAAGTGGTAACTTGCACTGATTGTTGTTCTCATGTTTTAAAGAGGTTCCCTGTGCCTGTTCATATCTTCATTACCTGATGATTGCCTTAGCTGTGCCAAATGCTGAATCAGTTGTCTGCCTGGCTATGCCATGAAAGCATTCTTTGGGACAGGGGGAAAATGAGGACAATGATCAATTGATTTGTTTTACTAATCACAGGCACATTTATTGGTTGCACTTACAAGGCGGAGTTAGTAACCCTGCCATAGAACTGTGAGTTTGAGCAGGCAGGAGCAGAATGCGACCTCTTGCTGCTTCTTGCTTCTTCCCTGCTGCCAACCCTCCAGCAAGAATAATAGGAGTGGAAACGGATTTGGGAGTGGAGGAAGTACTGGGTCTTCCTGTGGATTTGTACTTAAAGCCGTTGGTCCTGTGTGGGATTCCTGATGACTAGTAATAGCTGAGCATGTGTAGTATAATTTTCATGTGGTTATTAAAGTGTCTTTCTCTTTATCTAACCACTTTCAAGCCTGGTGGGAACTTCTTTTCTTTAGTGTGGAATACTTGATGCCTTTGATTTTGTTCTCCTCTTCAATTTTCAATGAACAGAGGCTGAAGCACAGAACATGAGCGTTCTTTGGAAATGAGGCTAATGTTGTTTCATCTGCTCATATAAAATGTGCACATTGCTTCATAGATTTTTAGATATATGAGTATGTACACACACGCACGTGCTTTTACATTCTTTTTTCTTTCCTATTAAATAGCTGTAATTGCATCAAGCAGCCAAGGACGAGTGAACCCCTTTAAGGTAAGAATTTTGCAGCTGGTTTGATTGCAGTGTTCTGGAAATTACAAGAGATTATTATATCTAAAGTTTACAGTGTAACTATGACAAGTATCTTGGAGGGATAGAGGAGGGGAATATGACAGAAAATAAATGAAGTGTCTATTTATTTGTTTTGCTAGGTGTCATCTAACAAAAGGGACCCAGTGGTCCCCTCAGTGAATGTTCTAGACACTATGAGCAAATACTCAAAGAAAACTTTGTCTAGCAGTCGAGCTGTAAACAAGCAGAACCCTCCAGTTATAAAGCCTCTGATTCCCAAACCCAAGTCCAAGCAGGTAATGTTTCTAGGCTTTTTATGTTGTTTCAGTGAGCAAAGAACAGTAAATTGAATTTTACCAGCTTTTATCAAAGTTGATTGAGTAAAGCACTTTAGATGGCAAAGTTCATTTAAGCATACTGCGGAAACTATAAAAGCACATAAAAGAGCAAAATAAATTCTCAGTTGTAGAAATTACATTCTGCGCTGAATCTTGTGCTTTTATTTTAAGTAGTGTTTACTAAACATCTACTGTGCTGAAATTGGATGGCTTAGATGCTATATTGATGCAAGTGATGATTATGCCTTTAGGAAAGGCTTGGTTTTGTTAGGCTACATGGTACCATTTCTCTGAGAGTGAGGTGTTCTTACCTTTTTTCTTTTTTTTTTTTTTTTTAAACTCAATTTCTGTAGGCTTCAGCAGCCTCCTTCTTCCAGCCTCGTACACCTAACTCTAGTGAAAAAACACTGGAAGAAAGAGAAGAAAAAGTGGGAAACAAATCCCATGATGTCAAAGTCACTGCACAGGAGAACACTGAAAACAGAAGGTGAGTGGGCGCTTGCATATCAATGCCATAGTCTAATTTTTATAGAACAGCAAGTCCCAAAACTATTTTGTTTCTGAAGACATTGGACTGGCTGAAGTAGCATAACATCAAGTTGTCATCTTTGTGAACTCGCTTCAGAAATGTAGTAAACTGTTGCTTATACTGTGCATGTTATCAAACAAACCTGCGTAAAACCATCGGTTGGATTTCCAAATTGCCATGTTACAATCGCAGTGAAAGAACAGAGAAAAACATTCTGTTCATTAAATCTCTTCCAGTGTGCATGGCAGTGTTATTCAAAGTAAAAGTTTCACATTGGACCGAGACAAATACACGTGTGAATGAATAATAAATGAACAATGCAGAATGTAATTTTGGGGCTCTAAGCAATGATTTTTGCCTTGATACTGCTTATGCATCTGGTAATGACCTTTGAATGATAAATGAAACCATACGGCTGTGCCAGTTCCAAGTATAGGAAATACTTGGAGTTTAAACATCTCTAGCAAATCTCAAAGGAGGCCTAAAAGCGAAGGGTTTTACGTGAAAGTGTAAAAGCTTTTAGTGTTTTTTAAAAGAGAAAACGAACAAAAAACTGACATCACCTAAGGAGTGTGTCTCTGCCTCGCTAAGACTCTAATCTGTCTTGTTCCTCTGGAGCAGATGTATTTTCTAACAATCCCAGTCCTCATGAAATTTGCATTATTATATTCATGTTTCATTTAGACTTCATTTAACTGAGGGAGATGAAGGTAATTATTATTCATTTGGACTAGCATTCTTTTCATTAACCTTTACAGATAATGTTCTAAAACAAGTGGTAAGGAGACTTGTGAAAAGGATTAGCTGAAAAATGCTAATATGTATGTGCTATTTTTAGGTTGATGGGACCCTGTCAGAAAGGAAGAGAACCATTATGCTTTGTCATTCTAAAATTGAAATGTTAATCTCCATATATATCACAGTTTTAATAAAAATGCTTGACTTAGTCTTGCCTTGTCAGCATGTTCTTTAAGCATACTGCAATAGGAGAAAGCAAACTGCTGACTGTATGTATGACTTTTCTTTCAAGAACAAAAATCCGGTTAGGTGTTGTTTAGAAATGTTGGTTTGGGGGATATGGTTTTCCTATAACCTTCTTAAACAGACAATTCTTGTGTGCTTGTTTTAGGCCAAAGACAGGATTCCAGATGTGGCTAGAAGAGAACAGAGCAAACATTTTGACAGATAATCCTGATCTGAATGAAGCAGAAGTAATAAAAGAAGGCATGAGTCGGTTTAGAATGCTGTCGTCAGAAGAAAGAATGGTAAGAAAGCATTCTCGAATTCTGGGGGTTTTTTGAGAATTTTTTCCCCCCATGGAATCCCTTGCTTACTTTTGGTTAGGAATTTTTTCTTTAAATTCCACTGCTCTTCATCTTCATGGACTTCGGTTTTGAATTGGGCCATGATCTATGATGCATACTTTACAAGAATATAAACTAACTGTATAATAAGTAATAGCAGAAAGCAGCTTTTCCAAAGTGGGGCGTATGAGAAGGAATAATCCATATTATTGATTATCAATCAATGAAGAAATAACAAAAGAGAAGGGAAAGACTTAAAAGTGACATAGCCAGACTTAATTCATTGGGGCTTAAATTTGTTCTAAAGTCTTTTGGGTTTCTTATTTTTCCACAAAGACAATTAAGAGGTTCAATTTCATATACAGGCTCAAAAGAAGTATAGTTTTGAAGGAGAATGCTCTTACATAAAAGGAAAGTGAGGAAATTGTTCCTAACTTGATCCTTATTAGTTCTTAACAGGAATTATTTCAGTGCTTCCTTATAATCAGAGAAAGAAGGTGTATAAAATAAAGTGGTGAGTTTTGTGGCCTAATTTGTAGTTTCCTGTTTAATTATGTACTTTCTTCAAAGGTGTGGACTGAGAAAGCAAAAAGAGGAACAGTCAATGATTTAACAGAAGATAAAAAGCGAAAGCGTCCCACAGCTGATGAAGATGAAGTGAAAAAGAATCAGGAGCAAAAATCAGAGGACTCAAATTTATCCAAAAAACCGAAGCCTTTAGATCAATCTACAAATGTCAGATTGTCAGCTTTTGCGTTCAAGCAAAGCTAAGTAATGTGGTACCTTCTCAGTGTCTGTTTTCTGAAGACATTAGGTGGCTCTGTATTGAGAGATCTGCTGCCGTGCTCAAAGAGCAGCAGCAAAAAGAGTGCCTTGCTCCAAATAGCCTTTTAGAAAGTATTTTATTATCAATTCTTTTTATTGAATTATCAAGTCTTATCAATTGATAATTCAGAAATGCTGAATCTGCTCTCCTGATCTTCAAGTTACTGGTATAAAGCTCGATAGCAAAACTAATACTAATGGACCTGTTACCTAGAAGCAGAGTTCCACACAGTGTTGTGTAACTGTGTGCCTTGATACGTGTAATATTTGATGCTAAATACAGATTAGTTGTTCTAGGGAGGATAAACTTTGCACAAAAACTGTCCTATGGTTTTAGAGAGGGAAAGTAATGGCTCCTCTACCATTCCTTCCACCTACTGCAAACACTGGTAAGAGAAAGATGGTCAAGGAAATGGGAATGAGGGGAAAATAGCTTAAGGTGGTGCTGATGTTCAGCTGCATTTTCAGCATCTGTGGCTGTGACACGGGCTGATACGGGCAGGGAGAGAAAACCAGGACAAGAAGCTGAAGTAGGAATGTCAGGTGTGCAAAAATGAACCATTCCAGACTGTGCAAGTGTACTTTCCCAGTCAATGCCTCAGCAGGGTCTGGAACTTGAAAAATCTCTGTATTGTTTTATGTAATGTTTGTTTTTAAAAATAAAATGTGAATGTTTCTTTGTTTTAAGGCGGTGGTCTCCTTTGCAATTTTTATAATTGAAGTAAACAGACTTCTACCTACGAGTCATAAGGCAGTCGGATTTACCTTCTCTGGAGAAAAGGCAGTATGGCTAATAAATGTATTTGAAGCAAAATCAAATTTTGAAACTTTTTTTAAGATAAGGTAAAATAATGTAACTCTTTAGCATGACAACTGAGACTGAAGAGTTCTAATTTAGGGCATTTTTCCTGGGTTTGCACATCCTTTCATCATTTTCAATTATTCATTTCTCTTCACATTATTACTGCAAAAGCAAACGAGCCTCTGTTTAGAATACATTTTTAACATTGAAATCTATAGATTGAAGATTCAGTGAGATTTCTGTAAAAACCACTAAATCTTAGTGTAGGTGTTTTGCTAGACTTTTTTAGAAATTGTTATATTCCATTTTGGAGGAAACCAGCTCCTCTTTTCACTGTATGTAGAGAATGGGGGTCACGATGTCAACCAGGGCTGGTAAATAGAGAAAGACCTGAAGACCTGTCAATTTAAATGCTTTTTTTTAATCCAGAGTTCTTATATATTGTTACAATTTTTATTTGTTTAATGCTGATAGTAGACAGCAAGTAATAATTCACATAAGTAATAATTCATTTGCTGTATTGACATAGTGCAATAAATTCAGGAGAGTAGTGGCATATTATAGTAATTTTCTGCGTTCTTTGGAAAGAAGTTATTGTATTGGAGAGTGGAATTTATTTTGGGGCAGTAAAGTGTATTTCCACATTTGGGTGTGTTGGAGAAAAATGGGATTGCACGGGTAAGAAAAACATCCAGATAGGAAAGTCACTCTGGGCTTGGTGAGCTGTGTAATGTTTTCTGTCTGCTAGACTAGGCTGTTCTGATGACGAGTTGAGCATTTTGACCGTGGCGTGGGGAGATGGGCTGGTGCGAACGGATGGCCTTTCCTTTCATCTACGTACGTGTAATCCATAGTCGAGCTGAGCTGCTTGTCAGGCGCCCTTTCTGCAGGCCAAACATGAGAAGTCATCACCCTCTGCAGTAAGTAAACACACTTTTTGAGTGACTCCTCGGGGCTTCTATGTAAAGGCTGTAAAATTACTTGAGCAAGGTATTTATACCTCTGGTACAGTTTCTGTTCTACACCACGTAGTCACTGCTGCAAACAGCTACTCCCACGAAGGATCCAAAGTCCTTTTGGCTCCTGTAGGAGGGAGGAAACATCCGAAGTAAACTTCCACGAGAGTTTTCCGAGAGCTGGATGTTTGCAATCACAGCTTTTCTGAGCAAACACGCCAAAGGTCTGTTGAAAGGGAGGCTCCTGGATTTAGGGAATGGTTTCGTGGAAGTCACTGGGGACGTCAGGCTCCATCCTGCAATTCCCTGGTTCCTGTTTGCTTTTTGCCTGGCTCAATTTCTTCTGTATAATGCTTGTGGGTTTCATCAGACCCAATGTCTGCAGCCTTGGGGTCACTGTCTGTGTCTCACTGCTACCCTCACGGCTGGTTAGAGGCAGCAAAAGTGTTTCCAAAATCAGATTTGAAATTTTGCATTGGAGCTGCATGGCTCTGATGGTGATTACAGCAGTGATTTTTAATTATGAAACAGTTGCTGCTGTGCACAGCAATAAAATAAACAACCAACAGGGGCTATCGAGATCATGGAAGTGAGTATTCGGCTGCTTTTATGCTGGGAGGATCATCTCCCACTAGGCTGCTGTTACGTTGCTTTCATTAAAGATGGGTTTTGCTCTATTACACAGCTCCGGGCAGAGCTACAAATACACCCTCCATCACCTGGAGCCTCTGAGGAAGCTGCGCTGAGCTGTCTGGGAATGGGGCGCGCTCATCCAGCAAAAGCACCGGCAGGACAGCGCTAAGTATAACTTCCAATTTGGGTGGAAATGAAATGCCAAACCAAAAATGAATAGAAAATGTGGAATGGATTTTCAAGTAAAAGCAGTTAATTCTCTTCTAGTTGTTTTTGGTTTAGGTTTGGGGGTTTTTTTGGTTTTTTTTGGTTGTTTTTTTTTTTTAAGATGCTCCCTAAATAATATAATAGAATTTCACTGAAGTGGCAATTTCGGATTTGGAGTTTTCTTTCACTGTGCTTTAAGTCCCGGTGACAAGCAGCCTCTGGTGAGGATGCCCAGTACATGTGGTACACAGCACAGATCAGTCGCTGTTTTCAAGGAAACTGTATAAAGCTGCTGTCTTTCGTACTGGGAGTTTTAACTGGTTTTGTTGTTGTTTTCAGTGTAGGTAGGGGTCAGATTAGAAGATTTATTTACAGCGCAACATCTGACAACTTTATCACAAGCATTTGGTACTAGAGTGCGATGGCAAATATTTTGTGGCAATGCAACTCTAATTAAGATACTTGTTTCCATCAGGGAAGCAAGATGTCTCCTCTTGGGTTCTGGGGATGTTCTGTGTCTCCAGTTTCCACGACAAACCTGATCCATCCTCGGGATAGCTCTGCTGCTGTTGGTTAGGGACCCATAGGTTCTCCAGGGCTTCTGCTGTGTCCCTCACTGAGGATTTGCATCCACCTAACGTGAAGTTCCCATGGCTGCTTTGGCATTGCATTCCCTGACTAGAAAATTAATAACTGTTGGTTATAACTTCTCCTTCTCTTTGTTGCTGCAGGAGTGAGCAACGCCATCAGACTCAAACAAAGATTTGCTTTAAAAACCTGGTGTAAGTCGCTTTCTCGGACATAGCGCTGTGTCCCTGGCCTCTGCAGTTGTCACCAGCTCCAACGTTGCGCACAGCTGGGGCAGCTTGGTTACTCCAGCTGGGAGAGTTTTTTACCTTGTAGGCAGCAAAAGAAAGTGGATACCGTCAGGGAACGATTTTGGGGTGGAAAAGTCAAGAAAGCTCAGCCAGCTTGGATCCTTGGGGTGGGCAAAGGAGACCCCATGTTTGGAGAAAACATCTTCTGGCTGTGAAACGCACCTTGACTTCTTTCCAAAGAACATAACTGTATTGGTCATGGAGAGACTCAACTTGGTGGTCCTGGCTGGCTAGTCCAAGGAGAAGACAACAGCAGTGAGAACTGTCTATGAGAAGGTTGGGTGTCTCATGCAGTAGAGTTTTATGGTGGAAAACAGCAGACCTGGCTTCTTTTCTCTTCTCCTAGCTGATGAGCTGCTATATAAGAGCAATAGTAATTAATTTCCTTAAGGGCAGGCAAAACACGAATACTTACCCAGGCTGTGAAAAGAGCCACTTGATGCTGGACTCAATTGGACGTGAATTGCAGAGGAAATTTGCGGGAATAGTTTCAAGCCGTGTGTTGCCAGGGAACGGTCCAGTCTACAAATCGCATTATCGATCCCGGGGGTAATAACGGTGAGAAGCAGCCAAGGGGAGCGACGTGGAGACACAGCTGGTATCCCTGTCTGCCTGGTGCAGGAATCCAAAGCTGCCCTTGGTTTAGGAACGGGCTGGAGGGACCTACAGGTCGCCCTAGCCAATGACAGATAGCTCCCGTCAGTAATGGGGCACAGGTCCATGGGAGCCCGGAGACTTGTGTTATACTGCTGTTTTCACATTCTTAAAAGCATAAATATGAATTTATCTCTTACAGCCCAGGCCCTCCCTGTGAAGTTTTCCAAATTTCAGGGAGCAAAGGTGTGAGGAATCCATTCGTGTGAGATCCTGTGTTCTTGCCCTGTGAAGGCACAAAGGGAAAGCCAGGGCAGGGCAAAACTGCCTTTTTCATTCACAGTGTCAGCTCTAAGACGTGAGCCCTCACCACGAAAGATAAAATGCAGATCACATCTGCAGAAGCCCCCTCAGACCTTGGGGATCCTCTGTCTTTACAGAGCACCACATCCCCCTGTAAGAGATTAGTATTTTAGGAGCCTGTAATCAATTTTGCTTGTTATTCCGGGTAATAGAATTAAATTGTTCATGATTCACTCTTTAAACTGACACACTGTGATTCCAGGGGCTGATAAATCCCAAACTGTATTTCCAGGGCATGGAAAGGATGGCAGCAGGCTGCGACGTTGCTGTCCATCGCCGCCCTGGACACAGCTATTATTTGAGGATCACGTTCAGGTCACGTTCTGGCTTGATGTTAATAGCAGGATCGATCTGCATTGCTCTTGTCCCGCTTGAGCTGTTAATGATACGCTGGGTTGACACAGATGGTTTGAGAAGGTGGAATTCATCATCTCTAACTTCAAGCTCTGAGCCCAGTCCCGAAAGCTCCCGCTTTATAGTCAATGGAGGAAAAATAGGTGTCTTTTGTGCATGATTTATCTCAGCCCTTTAGCAGCTGTCAGTGCAGAAATTGCCCCTGAAGTACCTTTTAGGTGGCTTCATCTGACCCAGTGAAGAGTGCCCAGGGTCTCCTCAGCTTTAGGCAGCTTTGCATGGAGAGGTTTCTTTCGAGAGCATCTCAGGCATGTAGGGAACGGTGCCCCAGCCCTTCCCCGCCGGGTCCCACTCAGTGCCACCCAAACCGCGAGGAAGCTTGACCCACTAAAAGGCATCGAGGAGCTGGAGCCTGAACACAAACCTGTTCCATCCTGTCCCTATTTTGGGTTTTCCTTACTTTCAAAGGCAAAAGAGGCCTCTGATGGGCTTTACCATGGACCACGCACCCCTGGCTCTCGGGGGACCCCCCCCAGGTACCCTCCAGCAGGGGTTACCTGCTCTAGACCTTATTCTAGATTTGCAAATAATTCAGTTTACAGCCTCAGGGCGTTTTGCACTCCCTGTTTTGTTGCATTGTAAGAATCTCTCTTCAACCTTTTAGCAGCAAAAATAACCCCCAGGCTCCGAGTTGAGCACAGGAAAGAGAAACTGGGCAGATTCCCTCTAGGAAATTCAGAGTATCTTTTAATAACATTGCACAGTACCCTCTGCTGCTCTTCTGTTCTATAGCCTTTGTTTCAGTTTTTTGGGATATGTTCAGAAATAGTAAAGAAAAATTTCTTTAGGAAGGCTACATGAGAATATGGGGTGTAATTAATAGGGAACTATCACTAAAACCTTATCATAAGATACTTTAAAAAGGAAAAAAGGCCAAGCATGCGTACTTCTGCTTACCCAGCCCATGTGGGTTTGTGTTTCAGAGGGAGAGGACTTTGCCATGGCTGGAAATGTGGCTGTGTCCCGACACATATCTAAATTACCTAAACCTAATAATTCCGTGTTCGCAAATGCTCAAAACCACCGGCATCGGCTCCCATGTGCACGCCCTCTGCTCAAACGCACCCAGAAAAAGTGGTTTTCTGCACATCCCCACAGTGCTCACGCTAGCAAATAAGCTGGCGAGCGCCCTTCTCCCCCTATAAATGGAAGAAAAATTACAGCCACCTCCCACAGCTGCTGAGTTCGGACCGTTATAAAGTCCAGGGTGACTCCAGAGGGAGCTTATCTTCATCTTTTCCGATAAAATAAAGGTAGCAAAGACCAGGGAGTGCTAAGATACTTCGATGCCCTTTACTAACCCCGTTTTCATACGGATTATTAGGTCTCAGTGGTTCGTAGCTCCTCAGAAATGCTGCCCAACCCTTTGAACCGTGTCAGCTAGGTCTGGATCCAAGTGAAAGCGGCAGTCGTTCTGCCGAGTTCCACGAAGAATTTTTGCACGTTTCTAGTAAGAGAACTCATCTAGCTTATACAGAGGATTTGGGCATCCTCAGAGGGTGGGGAAATGGTGCGAGGTACCCAGCTGGGGAGGAGCGGGGATGGAGTTCAGGGCTTCAAATCCTCTGGTGCAGCAGTTTCTGTTCCCGGTGGGAGCCTGGGGCGATAAAACCGCAGTAAAGCCTGGCTGGAGGCCAGCGCCGGCCCCTTGATTTCACCTGAGTCATCCTGGCTCCCTTCTGGTAAAACCTGTGATCGGAAACCGAATGATGGATGTGGAGCATGTTATTGCTGCCGGCTTGATTTTTATTTTTTTTTCTTTTTTTTTTTTAACTCGCTTGTCTTGGTTAAATACAGCTCTTGTGCCAGGAGGAGAGGGATGAAAGCCAGTGAGTCATGCTCTGTGCCCCATCCCTCCCAGAGCTCCTTCCCCTCCTTATCTCCCCCCGGCAATTTACCATTTCCTTGGCGCGAGGGGGGAGAATTTGTCCCTACTGCCTTATGGACAGATCGGGTGTGACAAGAGATGGCTTTGCTGCGTCCCTTAGCATCTGGGCCATTCATTTTGGTGGCAATCCAGAAAATATTTGTTAACCCGCTCATGGTTGGGGTGGCGGGTGATGGAGCATACACCCTATACTCAGCTGAACCTTGAGACTCAGTTTCTAACTCATAAAATCCCAGAACAGCTTCAGCCGGAGGGGACCTCTCTTCCAAACCATCCGCTCCTACGTTTATTTGTTCACCAGCATCTGAACCCTACGTGGGGCTGGGGCGGAAAGGGCTGTTGGCAAAAACGGGCTGTGGTCTGTCTCCCACATTTGCCCCAAAAGTGTGTGTTTGGAGGATGCTCAGACCAGTGGCAGGGGTGACATCCCAGCCAGGTCCCTGCGGAACCCCCAAAATATTTAGTCTTGGGCGCATTTCCAGAGCCACAGCTGGGAATGAAAACATCGGGGCACATGAGCCCCGCAGCAGGAAGGTGTCTGCAGAGCTCGTAGGGTTGAAGGGACCAAGGTTTTTGATCCAGTTTTGGTCCCATCGATCTCATCAATGCTTATCAATATCTACAGGGCGGGTGGCAAGAGGATGGGGCCAGACCCTTCTCAGGGGTGCCCAGTGACAGGACAAGGGGCAACGGGCACAGACTGGAACATGGGAAATTCCATCTGAACGTGAGGAAAAACTTCTTTCCTTTGAGGGTGGCAGAGCCCTGGCACAGGCTGCCCAGAGAGGCTGTGGAGTCTCCTTCTCTGGAGATATTCCAGACCCACCTGGACGCGTTCCTGTCCCACCTGCTCTGGGTGACCCTGCTTTGGCAGGGGGTTGGACGAGATGATCTCCAGAGGTCCCTTCCAGCCCCTGCCGCTCTGGGATTCTGTGACTCTGTGAAGTGACAGGATGAGGAGTAGCGGTTTTAAACTGAAAGAGGGGAGATTTAGATTAAATACGAGGAAGAAATTCTTGGCTGTGAGGGTGGTGAGCCCCTGGCCCAGGTTGCCCAGAGAAGCTGTGGCTGCCCCATCCCTGGAGGGGTTCAAGGCCAGGTTGGATGGGGCTTGGAGCAACCTGGGCTGGTGGGAGGTGTCCCTGCCCAGGGCAGGGGGTTGGAAGTGGATGATCTTTAAGGTCCCTTCCAACCCAAACCATCCGTGACTCTATGAAGCAACTGGGATCGTTGTGGAGGAGGATAAATCCACGCGTGGGATCTTTCCATTCTGCTGCCGGTGACCCGAAGCGCCCCAGAGCGGTTATGGTGCCGTTCCAGCAGCACCGGGGAGCTCCCGAGCGGGATGCTCCGGCCTCACCCCGCCGGGAAGAGGCCGAGCTCCGGCGGCCCGGGCGGACGAGGGGCAGAGGGGGACGGAGGGGACCCGCCATCGCCGCGGCGGGCTCAGGCCGGCCGGCTCGCGACACCGCGGGTGACGTAGCGGCGGCGGTGGCCAATGGCGGCGGCGCGGGCGGTATAAAGCGGGCGGCTGAGGCGGCGGCGGGCGGTAGCGCTGAGCCGGCGGCGGGCTGGGGGTAGGAGAGGAAGCGCTGAGGCGGCGACGGGCTCAGGCGGCGACGGATTCCGCCACAGCGCGCTGCCCGCTCGGCGTCGGGCCGGCCGGGCCCTACCGGGGCCCATGGAGGCGGCTCGGAGCTGTAACGGGTACGCGCGGCAGGAGAGGCCGCCGCCGCCCTCCGCCTCCCCGTCGGCGGGTGCCGAGAAGCCGCGCGTCCCCTCCGGCGGCGGCAGTAGCGGGGAGGGCTGGCGGGGCGAGCGGCCCCGCAGCGAGGAGGACAACGAGCTGAGCCTGCCCAGCCTGGCGGCCGCCTACACCACTATCCTGCGCTCGCTGGGCGAGGACCCCGAGCGGCAGGGGCTGCTGAAGACACCCTGGAGGGCGGCCACCGCCATGCAGTTCTTCACCAAGGGCTACCAGGAGACCATCTCGGGTAGGGAGCGCTGCCCCCGGGCGGGAGGGCGGCTGTCACCCCGGGGAGGGCGCCGGGCCAGGGGTGGCGGAGCTGGAGCCTTTGATACCAGCCCTGGTTCCGATTTTATTTCTTAAAATGGGCTTTGCTACCGCCCTACCACCCTACCTTCGCTCTGATGCCCCTTGGCAGTAAGTCATCAGCAGTACGTGCTAAAAACACCCGTACCTTGGGATCTCCCTCTTCCCTCCTTCCCCCAGTTTATTTATTTAAAACGCCATGCTGTTAAAAGTTCATGTTCTGTCATAAACTTCTGTGGACAGAGCAAGTGCTTTTGCTTTCCCTCTTCTGGTGTAAACTTTAAAAGCTCTGCCATAGAAACTTGTTGATCATACCTTCCTCTGTCCCCAGCCGAGCTTGGCTGTGTTCAGAAGGGGTGGGAAAGTTTGCTTCTATTAGCAGAGGTGACTTGAATTTCCTGTGAAAAGGTCCCATTCTGCTAATGCGTTTATCAGGTGAGGTTTTTCAAAAGTGTGAATGAAACTTGAGGAAGTGAGGTAAAGAGAAAGGAGGAGGTCGGGGAGATCCCTGCCCTGTCTCAGGGTCCCAGTGGCAAATGTGGGTGTAGAGAGGTACCCCGGGTTCCCATCCCTGCAAATGCGGGTGTAGAGAAGTACTCTGGGTTCGCATCCTTGCCCCAGGTGAGTGTCTTACCTGCTTGCTGGCTGCAGGCCCTCCCTGAGGGCAGGAGGAGAGGAACTGGGTGGGATTTGTTGTCCTAATCACCAGCAACTCCAAAGTTGTCTCTTGGTTCTAGTGCAGGGTAAATCCTGCTTGAAAACTTAGTTTTTACATCAATTTTCCTCTCCTCAGCCTTTCCACTAAGGAGTGTACCGGGTACAAACAGTAAAAAAGGACTTGGGAATTCCCCCTTCTGCTACCTCTTACAGTAAAAGGCAAGTTCCTGTTGGCCTATAGGGATGCAAACACTGTCAGCAAGGACCTTTGAATGGGAATCAGGAAGGAGCTGATGGGGTTATGCTCTCCGGAGTGCAGCACTGGTGTACTGAGTGCCCCAGAACTGCATCAGGGTGTTGGCAGCTGAATGAAACGTCTGAACTGTGCTGATGGCCGGCATCGGGGAGCTTCTGCTAACACATCAGAGTCCTTTTCATAAGTGCACTGTGCTTCAACTTAAAGGCTGGCTTTTGTGCTTAGTTTCTTTTTCACTTCTCAACTGTTGGCTCTTCTGAAATCAGATTGCACATAACTTGCAGCGTTGACTTACTCATGGCCAGCTTATACTCATGTGCCAATGTCATATCTGGGTTTCCCCCAGGAGCAGCATTTCTGCCTTGATCTTTTTTTTGCCTTTCTGACCAAACCAGGTTTTCAGGTTCACATCTGGAAATAGGCTCTGGGCTGCAGTGGCCATCCTCTTTCCCCTCTTCCTTTAGTCCTGCTGCACAGTGTGTTTTGAGATGAGGTTTCATAGGGTCTCACAGAATAATCTTTTGTCTACTGGGGATAACTCTCCTCATTTGGGGATTGTATTTACTACAGTAAAACATGGGAGGTCTTTCATCCTGCCAGTCTCTAGCAGAAGGATTTTTTTAGTGATAGTTTCTGAGCATGAATTTCTGTGCTGAACCTGGATGAGGTGGCTGCTCATCTTAAATCCTCTCTTATCTTGCTGTCAGCTTTGTGTGCAGAGCCACACTTTCCCTTAGGGTTTTTTAATAGCTTTTTTTCTGCTCCAGCATGGATTCTCTGGGACCCACATAGTCTGTCCCAACCTCTCACGTACATTTCATTAAGTAGAGTAGTTCTGGATAGTCCCCTCCCCTGAATATCCATACCTGGGGGAGAGCTGTATTTTATCCAAGAGCAGAAAGTGTCACTGCTAGGTGCTGTAGTCTGGGACTGCTTTTTTCTTTACTTTCTAGCAAATAAAACGAAGCTGTGGTCTTAACATCCCTTCCTCTGTCAGGTGGGGAATCCTTTTACTTCCCAGCTACTCGTCTCATCGTACACAATACCCAGTTTTCAGTCTTCCCACTCTTACTAGCCAAAGAGAAGGAAGAGCCGTAGCTGAAGGACAAGTCCACAGCAGGTAGCAAAACAACTAGTGGATGAACAGTTGGTTGGGAGGGTCGATATGGAAGTAACTTCCACTCAGGAGAGTTTTAAATGCATCGTGAAACCTAGAGCCAATAACTAAAAAATCTTTGGGAACAAGGCTGGTTGTGGGACTGCAGCGCCTGCTGTTTGTCTCTGTTGCAGCATCCTGATGGGCTGTTCGCTTGGTTCTACTAATACAATAGCCAGACTATGAACAAGTCCAGGAACTGGCTTGTAAAATCAAAAAAACCCCAAACCCCTCAAAACCCCAAATCCCAACAAAAAGCAGCCCTGACTTGTTTTCTCAGGTTTATTTTGCAGCTTATTCAGCTCCTTATGTAGAACTGTCTGGATATGCAGAGGTTAAAGCACTGATTTGTGGGATGTGTGTTCAAGTTTACCTCCCAACAGGCAGAAGATAAGAGACTGTTATAATAACTGCAAGTCCCATCTTCTCATAATAGATTTCTCAAGTAAAAAGCTCTGTAGTGGTGGTTGTACAAACACGGGGGTGGAAGCAAGGTGTGTTGCAACAGGCACCTGTCTGTAGCTGGCCCCAGCTGAGCTCACAACCCTTGCCAGTGTGTGGAAATGTTGCCAGGCTGTGCAGCCAGAAGAGTGACAAAGGCAAACCAAGGTAGTAAATGTTAGTACAGCTACAGGCTTTAAAATCAGCCTTATGAGTTTGTCTGCTTGAGTTATCTGCCTTGGGTAGGCAGGAGAAAAAGCAATTCATTTATGATGGCATTTTAATTTTCCATACAGGAACACAAAAAATTATGTAACGGATATATTCCCAAATTATGAAATATAGTGAAGGCTGGAGAGTGTAAAGTTGCAAAGTACACTGCAGGAGATCTTCAGTGTTTAAAGTGCTTGACTCGAGCCTCACTTGCTGTAAGTGAGAACATGGGGGTTATGTGGTTGGTCACAAAACTAAGCTGCCTTGAGTGCTGCCCGCCACTCTCAGAGGTTATTGGTTAGAGTGGTGCCTTGCTCTTAATCGTCGCTGCACGTTTTTGAGTGCAGTCAGGTTGCTGGAAGATTTTTGGTATGGTGAGGGATGATGGCCTCGCCTGCTCTGCAGCAGTCTGTCCTCTGTGGTGGCACTGGAGGAGAAGGCAACTAAGTGCCATGAGTTTGGTTTAAGGAACCCCGATTCCTTTGGTTTTAAGGAATGCTTTTGGAAACTGTAGTTTCAACAGTCAGCAGTTGGGTATTGTTTTTCTTTTTGAGCCCTGATTGATAATTCACCCTTAAGAACAAACTATTTTCTTGATCTTTTTGGTTACTATGTATCTGAGAACAATACATTTAGCACATAGTTAAATATGCTAGACATTTGATCTCCTTTCTGGGTATTGTCCCTTTGCTTCCATGACACCTGGTTGTATTTGTATTTTTGTACTTCCCATAGCTTAAATTTATAGTGTTATAAGGAAGATTACATCTAAATTCTGTCCCTTCTCTTTATTTAGATTTATGTGAGTAACAGAGAAGCAGATTCTGCTTTCCAGCTTCCAGGGGGTGTGTATTTCCTAGCTCGTTTTCAACAGTGTAGAGAAACGGTGTTCCTGCTTTACCTTTTTATTCGTCTTTGCTATCTGTATTCTGCAGCTGGTCACTATTGTATGTCAGAGCCATTAGTAGCGTTTACTTGCTACATGTCTAAATCTGGCTCTTGCTGTTCTTTCTAGATTATGTCTTTTCTCCTATTAATGCTGGCTTTAGTAAAGACCTCACTCTTTCTTTGACAAAACATATTCAAATGTGGTGATCTCACTTCTGTAGTACTAGTCATCAGACTTTCATTGGAGGAGCAAGAGTGCCTCCAGTGATTTCAAATAAAATACATTTGGGGACCAGACTAAAAACTCGGGCATCTGTGAAGACCAAGAGCCATTACAGCAGAAACCTCTTAATGTATTGGTAAGGATGGCAGAGCAGACAGGATACACAAAGTTTTACTCCTCAATTTCATGCAGTGCTTCTGCACAAGCATCCAAGAACATGTTTTCTTTTCCACGGTCAGATCTATCAGCTTCATACTTCTGAGAGTAAATTATATTACAAAATAATAACCTGTTCTCTTGGTTAATAAAGGTGAACTGGACTGTTGATAGCAGTTGGCCTTTAGTTTTCTTACAGTTGGTTCGGGCAACTGGCTGCCACACAAAAAGACTAAATCTTGAGAGATCTGCCCCTCCTCTAGTAAAGGTGTAATGTCGCACTCGGAGGTGCTGGCTGTGAGACTATATAAATACTGCGAAGCACAAATGTGTGCAAATGCAGTAAATGAGTGAATACGTGGAAAATACAAGATTGCAGACAGTACTAACTTGTAACTCAAGCTGAGGGCTTAAGAATTGATCTTGCTAAGCAAAGCTAACTGGTAAGTTACAGAAATGGCGAGTGTCAATGATGCTAATTTCAAAAGACAAATCGTAAAGGAGTTGGTTCTGATTGTGTAATCCTGTAGGAAACATTAGGCACAGGGTTGAGCAAGCTGCCTCCATCTGCTGTAGGAAGTTAACTTACCTTCATCATCTGTAAGCACTCTTAAGCAAAACGACATGTTCATTAAACAATGCTGTTGCTGAGTTGTGATAAGTTGTTACATGAATAAAAGCTGGAAGACTTTTCTGGTAGGTATGTTAGCTTTCAAGCATGTTGGCAGGTTCAGCTGTCCTTTTAGCATGTTTAATAGGGAAATGAAAATCAGAAATCCTGGGAGAGGATAACTTTGCTTTCTGAACCTCTGTGGTTTGAAAGGCTGCATGTATGCTTTATTTGCCTGGAAGCTAAGTGACTCTACTGTGCAGCTTTTATTTTAAAGCAAATAACAATTAGTTATGTCTCATACAGTGGATTAACACCTGCTGAACTGTGTGTATGTTGCTTTTCCACTCTCATTAGTTTATGTGCTTTTCCTATGGTGAAGGGTGAAAAAACGCAACCTTAATACTCTTTTTCTTCATCATCTTGTCTGTGTGGATTTGGTGTTTTGACAGATGACAACAATGGTGTAAGCTCATAAATTTTTCCAAGCCTACTCAGTTTGCTGTGGATGAGAGGTGCTAAGCATCGCTATGTAAAAATAGACAGGCAGTGCCTTAAACAAACAAGGCTGTTTGATCAGCAGCGCTGCCCTTTGCTAAGGGCTGGTGAGTTACTTCATCCTTTCCTGGAAACAAGGTACTGCTAGTTCTCTTGCTTCTCATAGATGCAATAACAATAACTCATAGGTGTTAATAACTTAAAAATAAGCATTATTGTGGTGTGGCCATGGTTTGTTTCTTGTGAACCAGAGGGTGGGAGAGACAGGGCTGTTCAGAGTAAGGTTCTTGGGGATTTCTTTCCTCAACCTTCCCCCCAACCCCATCAGTGAAGCCTTCCATGCTGAAACGGGTACTCAATGCAGTGAAAGGAGGACTGGAGGACTTCCCAGGATGATCTCCCCTGACCGTTAATGCTCAAGTACTACCAGATTTGCTAAGCTTGTTTGGGGGTTTGTTAGGAATTTATTAAATGTCTTTAACCTCTTGGATCTTAACTATTAAAGGCTTCTGATCTCTTCATATTGCTTTTCCAAAGTGGCATTTCATCTTCTCTAGTTTTCCTTTGTTTCAATTTCAGAAAAAAGTGTGGATGGGGGGGGACTTTCAGCACCCTCTATGACATGAGACATTGAAATGGTTATTGAAATCCTGATACATTTTAATGAGCATCTCCATAACCCTGCTTTCCCTCATATTAATAAACCTTTTGGCAGAGGACAACTTCTGGAACCTAATCTTAGCTTCATCTGAGAGTCTGCAATAACTGATCTCTTATGAATAGACTTGAGTCTCTCTCTGCAATATGGAAAGTGTCGCATAGGAAAACAAACACATCTGTACAAATGATGGCCAGAACTAGTTGAATAGCAATAATGCTTTTCCTCCGTCTTTGCTTCTATGAAATGGGCTTTAAATTACACGTCTGGTTCACCTCTCTTCTGGTAACTGAGGAATTAAGCTTTGCTTCTGAAGCAAATGTTCCTCTCTGAAGTTGAATGTGTGTTTCTAGTCCTTTGGTGTTGAAATCTGAAATATTAGTCATAAACTTGTAAATTCCTTTGTGTCTGAGGTTTCTCTTGGTTCCTGTTAGGAAGGTATGTTAGGCAAGGAAGCCACGGAGCGCTCATTTGATTTTCTCTGCAGCTTTTGGACTCTGCCTTTTTAGATAGTAATGTGGCATCTTAGGCTGTGTCTCTTTCTGTAACTCTTCAAGACTTCTTGAAGCAAGTGGCATACACAGACACCCCCCTTGCTTTCTTAGCAATCTGAAGTCAATAAGTTTCTGCAGCAGTATAAACTCTTTTTATATGAATGAGTGTTTTTTGTGGCCTGATTGTCTTCTCTGAATGCATAATAAATTCCTGGTACCTTTTTAATACTGAAAGGCTGCAATAATTTTCTTGTTTCTTGTCTGGAATATTTTCTCAAAGTATAGATAACCTGTAGTGTCATTACATGAATAAATACAAAATTTCAGTTTTGACTCTCCATCTTAATGCTTACCCAGCAGCAACTGAAAGGTTTTTAAAGCAATTTCCTTTCAGATTTAATTCTGACCCTGTAGTCAGTTGGTTTCCCTACCACACGTTCAGCTGTTAGCTCATGGATTCTGCTCTGTCAATTACATCTGTCCTCAGATAAGGAGGAACTTCTTCCTGAGAAAGGCAGTCAAAGGTCTTAATGAATGGTTAGCCTTTGGTCCCTGGGTCATGGACTGCTATTCGGGAGTATCCTCCAAACCATGACCTGTTCCTAGTTCATGCAAAGGTCCCCTGCCATTGGTCTTGGTCTAACTCAGTCTGTGTTCCCAGGTGAGCAGAAGGTACCTGACCTCAGCCTGTATTTTAGTTTGTTCAGGCTAATGGACATTGATACAGTGTGACTTGTCCCACCACCATCACAGGACATCTGCCTCCCTTAGCCTGAATCCATTCTTACAATGGCATCGGCTCCTGGCTGCAACTTGTGGGACCCATGGGTCACCATGGAGCACACAGGGGCTGTCAGTGAGGACAGTCTGGAGCTGTGCAATGGGTATCACGAGAACCATGTGCCTCATGTCTCTGCCATGACGGATGAGCTCAGGGAACAGTATCTGGGAATCTCTGAGGCTGCCTTCATCCTGGTGATGATGAACAATCCTGTCTGACTCTCTAAAGCGGAGCAGTGAGGCAACTTAACACCACGGGGAAGTACTTTATCTCACAGGGAGAACAACCTACATCGCTTCAGTCTTCTGTCTCACAGGCATTGTAAAAATGGGACACCTGAAGTGCTGTGAAGCTGATGCAGCGCTGATCTGCAGAGTGCTGCCATCCTTCATTCCCTTCACCTACCGAGCCAGCTGCCGGGTGGGCTCTAGCTTCCTTGGTTGCCAGAGGTGCTTTTGCTTTCCTGTGTCACATTAAAGCCATGCAAATAGTTTCTATAGCAACAGGTCTTTTTGCTTAGCTCTGACGCAAAATCCTGAAAGGTCTTTCTCATTCTGTCTTCATCCAATTCTGATTTTTTGCTTCTATCAACTCTTTTTGAAGATAAAGGGGAAAATTAATTCTGCTCTGTTCCAGGAGTTAACTTGCACCAGAGGTGACTGCTCAGTTTTAACAGTCTGCTGAAGCTTCTACAACAGGACTTGGACTCTGAGCTGAAGGAAGAATCAGTTGGAATAATCTATAGAGCGCCCCAAATGTACATAAAATGTTTGTTCCTGTTCCCTGTATATTTTAATTTGAATCTTAGCTTTTTCATTAACATCATATGTCTAGGCTTAAGGACTTGAGCAGTAAATTCCCTTAGCTTTTCTGGGGTGGTGAAGAATGAAAAGATGTTACTTGCAGTCTCCTTTAGCATATAGACAGACCTTGGTGGCAGCACTTGAGCACAGCTGTGACTGAGAAAAGCAGAGTGAGGGGAGGTATGATTCTGGGAGACCAGGGGAGGATGTATGAACATGCCTGTCTTCTTGCTAGCAGAGGAGATGCCAGCCTTGTGCTTCTGATGTGTATGGTTACGTAGGTGGTACTTGGAGGGAATAAAAGTTGCTTCATTTGAGAGGAAGAATTTCCTTTTTGTATTGAGGAAAAGTAACCTGTTGAGAAGGGGCCCATCTGAGCTGCAGGTGCTTTGCTTTCTCAGGAAACCAAGATGGCAATATTTACTTCTAGCCCTCCTTCCCTCTGAAAGCCCTGTTGACTTCTGTGCTTTCGCTTTGAAGAACCTGGTGCTGAAGGAGGGAAAGGATGGAAAAGATGCAGTTGCATTGGAAGAGTGGGTATTCTAGAGCTGAGAGATGCAGCCAGTGTCACAGCCACATTGCTCTGTATGAACTGGGACAGGCCTGGGGACTTCTAGATCTTGCCCTGGGTGGCAAGAGTAAATGTGTTGGGGCCTCCAAATGAGGAAACCAAAATCAAGCTAGTGAAGCAGAC
This sequence comes from Stercorarius parasiticus, assembly GCA_013396915.1. Lineage (NCBI taxonomy): Eukaryota > Metazoa > Chordata > Aves > Charadriiformes > Stercorariidae > Stercorarius > Stercorarius parasiticus. The sequence continues at coordinate 106 of VWZL01001321.1, read as the reverse complement.
AGCATGTCCTAGTAGGTAGAATGAAAGCACAGGAAAAGAGGAATGAATTTGTCTGCAGCTTTGCTTCTGGGACAGAAATATGATTTTAAAAAATAATTTATTTTAA
>VWZL01001320.1:0-41583 GCA_013396915.1 Stercorarius parasiticus | reverse complement strand
CGGCTGGGAGCCGGCACAGCAGCCGGCACAGCGGTGCAGGACCAGCCGCAGCATTCCCTTTCCTCTCCCACACCCGCGGGGGCGAGGTCCGGCTGCCGGGAACCAGCCCTCTGCCCCTGCCCTCCCGAGCCTGGAGAGGAGGAATCCTGCCCTGGGGAGCTGGGATTTAACCGCCGGCTGCGGCCTCTGGTCCCACTGCGCTGACAGACCCCGACCCATCCACCCCAGAGGCAGCAGCGTCCCAGCAGAGTTCAAGGGAACCACATCTGGAAAACTATTTGCACCAAAAGACGCTCTGGAAACATCCAGCTGTGCCCGGTGGGGGGGGTGGAGGGGGCCGTCTGGCCCCCCCCGGGTGCCGCAGCAGGGGAGCAGCAAGGCTTGGCACCGCTCACACGGGCGGCTGAAAGCTGGGTAACAGGCTCGGCAGGAGGAGAGTCCCACTGGCTGCGTGTCAGCGCGGGCGAGATCAAAGAGCGGCCGCCCGCACAGCGCCGGAGTGGGGGGACGCTGGCCCCGGGCTCTGGCAGCGCGTGGGTGGGCACCGGCACCACCCCGGCCTCCCGGAGACGATGGCATAACCGGCGGGTCGGGCTGGCACGCACGGCCTTGGGGACGAGGCAGAGTCTGTCACTCGGTTCCCGGCGGAAGCCGGCAGACGCTGTGCCCGCCCCGGCCCCTCACCTTTGGCGTTTCCGCGGCAGGCTGTTGTTCTTGATGAGCAGCGACTTGATGTGCTCGGCCAGGAGGTCGTCGTGCTTGATGCACCAGTGCCGCAGGATGCTGGTGGTGAACTGGTCGTCGGGGTGGCAGGGCCGGCTCAGCACCATCTTCACCATCTCCTCGCTGGGCCTGCGGCAAACGGGGAAGGGCGTGCGAGGAGGAAGGATGGGCGAGTGGTTTGTACCCCTCGCAGCCCCTGCCGCCCACTTGAGGCTGCAGACCCGGCCACCATGAGCCCGTGGAGCGGCCGTGCCGTGAGGGAGCGGGCACAGGAGCCCTGGCACGGCTGGGATGGCGCCGAGCTGCCCCAAACACTGCCAGGAGCCGCACGCCCTGCGGCAGCATCGGCCCCCGGGCTCAGGGGAGGACGGGCAGCTTTCGGCCTCCCCCGCTCGCCCGAGATCGCTGCCAAACCACCCTCCCGGGGACAAGCTGCCACCACGCTCCATCCGCAGCACCCGGCCCCCACGCTCTCCGTCATGGCGGGCTTCTCGCTAACGCAATGCGCAGCCGGGACTAGATTAGCCAGCCCCACGCGCCGCGTTAATGAAAACAAATAAAGTGCTCTTCACCGCGAGCGGCGGGACGCAGCCAATCCACGCGAGCAGGCCGAGATGGCGGAGACCAACGCCAAGGCAGCTCCAGCCCCGCACCCCGCGGGAGGCGAGGGACAGCCTGCTCTCCATTAAGTAACGGGCTCCGGGATGTGCAAAGGTGACGAGCAGCCCCTCGGCACTCGGGCTGAGAGCTGGCGCTCGGCAAACGGTGCCGCCGACCCCACAGCAGGGAGCCGCTGCCTTTGGGAAGGCTGCGATGGCTGGGGTCTTGTCACACGTGTCCACCCCGCTCCGTCCCCAGGGCCTCCGGGACAGGAGTCACAAGCTGGGGGGGCTTTCTCCCCATGCCTGGCTGCTCGAGCAGCCCAAGCCGGAGCGGGTGCCATCCCCTTGTCCCCACCATGCTGACGGTGCGCAAGAAAGCCACCGGCGTGGTGGGGCGCCAGCCCCATGAGCCCGTGGCCGCAGGAGCCTCTGCAGAGCATGGTGCACTTACTTCTCTCGCCTCAGCTGCAGCAGCAGGCAGGATAACGCCTCGGGGTGCTCTGCGAAGGGAAGGACAGCCTCAGCACGGGAGCTCACGGCCGCCACAGCCCAGCGCCATGCCCCTCCCGCGCAGGGCACAGCGCAGGGGACCGCTCACCTTTGTATTTGAGGTGCTGGAGGATGGGGATGATGGTCTCCAGAGGAATGCTGTGTGCGAGGAAGAGCTGCCAGGTGCAGTACTGCTCAAAGGTCTCCCAGTCCAGGCTTTGAACTAGGGGGAAGCGCAGGGGGGTGAGGGGAACCGCGGGGAGGAACGGCAGCGACCTGCTGGAGCCACCGCAGGCAGCTCGGCCACAGCCCCTCCACGAGCGCCAGCAGCACCCAGGGACGGTGCTGCTCCTGCCCGGCACGACACCCGCCCCTCCAGCCCAGAGCAGGGCACCGGAGCAGGGCACGCTGCCCCAAACCCTGCCGAGGCCGAGCAAAGGCTCCAGGACCCGGCGGGTGGCAGCAGGGTGGGCTCTGCCAGCTGAGACATGGGTGGCAGAGCTGCAAAGTCACGGAAGCAGCTGCTCGGGGCTCAGAGGAAGAGAATTAATGAGCCTCTTTAATTAATAGTCTTAGACCGCTGCTTGCGGCTTGTGTAACACCAAAGCTGGATCTCGGCAGCCATCGGATCAGGGCGATGAGGCTTCTCTCCGAAGCGCTCGCTGGCCCCTGTGCACCCGGTTCCCCACGTCGGCTCTGCCCGAAGCCACCCCGGCCCAGAGGGCTGCAGCCACGGCCAGCCCCGGACGCCGGGCAGGAGCCACAGGGCACACACCGGCAAAACGCGGCTGTGGCTGGAGACACGGAGGGCTCTTCCACTGCCCAGCAGCGGCTTGCATAGGTGCGAGCCAAAGTCCGACTGAAAAGCTACCAGGGGAACTGGGACACCCCTGGGGATGCTGGGGGAAAGGCGAGGAATGCTGCGAGGGAGAGACCACGGGCACCAGCCTGTTCCTACGCAGCGGATAAGGTGACTGTGCTCCTGGCAGAGGGCTGGGAGTTCATCCGAGAGGCTTACTCCGTTAGTTCAAGGTGGTCCAAGGGCCAGACAAAGCAGCAGCAAGGCCCTTTTTTGCTCTTGGGGTGTCACAGTCAACAGAAAACAAAGGGAAATCCCAATTCCAACCTTTTCTGACCCCGCTTTTGCCATCACCTCCCAGCTGCCCTCACCCCTGCTGCGCTGGGAGCAGAGGGGACGGCCATGTCGGCCACGGCGTGGCACAGCCGACCGCGCAGCACCTGCCACGGGTTTGCACCAGGACAATGTCACATCCCCGGAGACGCAGCAGCTGGGAGCACATGGCGAGGCCGCAGGGCCGAGGGAGATTTTGGGACTTTCCTCTTTCTGGTTTACCTTTTTCCCCTCTGCCCGGGCAGGCTGCGGGTGTGCGGAGCCCCGGATTACACTTTGCCTGGCGCTGCGGGGAGCCGGGGCTCCCAAACCATCCCACAACCAGCCCGGTAAAGCCCATTAGAGCGCGCGGCTTGGATCGCACAGCTCACTCTAACAAGCCGGTTTAGGGCAGTGATCCTTTAAGCCGCAGCAATAACAGCATGAGGAAATCCAGCCCTCAGCATACCACGGCCAGCCCAAGGGCCTCTCTCGGATGCTGCGTGAGCCGCCAGCGCCTGCAGGGCTCTTCCTACGGTGGCGTGGCCATGGACTGCAGCCCTCCCGACCACAAAAGCTGTGGCAAAGGCTGCAGCCTTCTCCCTTTCCAGGGACTTGGGGTGTCTCTGCAAAACGGGGGCCCAAAGAGCAGGAAGGCTTGGGGACGCCCAGAATAGCCCTGCTTTCACCTCCGCCCTCCTCGAGACGCGCTGGTGCCTGCAGGAGCGCTACTCACTCAGGATGTTCAGCACCGAGTCTTTCCGAAACATGACGAGGTTCCCCATCATCACGTGGCACACCAGCTCCTGCAACTGGGCGGCAGAGAAAACGGGGTTAAGCGGGATGCCCGGGCTCCGCAGAAGCCCTCTTACGCCGGGGACCACCGGGCAGGTCCGGAGAGCAAGTGGGGAAGCTGCTGCTCTGCCAACATCAGCCACCTCCGCGCGAGCAGGGCTCCAGCGGGGAGTCCCAGACACCCCGCGGGCTGCAGGTGGCTCATAAATCACAGCTGGGGTAAACGGCTGCAGGCAGAGGCAGCTGCTGCCACGGGCCGGCAGAGGCAAAGAAGTAATGAGAGGTTAACGGTTTCACACATCAACACCCGGGCTGGGGAGCAAGTGTCACGCAGGACAGAGAGCAGATCCCCGCAGGCAGGGCCAGGGCGGGTGGGATGGTGTCACCCTGTTCGGAGAGCTGGGATGGGCCCAGAGAGAGCGGCTCGGCTGCCGCACGACCGCGGGGGACCTGCTCCTTCTGCTCCGGGCACTCTCACACCCAGGGGTTTGCCGGTGGATGCACAAAGCCTCCCCGGGGCTGGCAGCGGGGAGGGCTCGGCAGCCTGCTGGGAAAGCTCCGACAGTCCCAGACCTCTCCGCTCGGGGCCCCGGAGCGCTACTGGTCTGCAGGACGGGAGCTGACACTACCCAGACACCTAGAGCTTCCTGCGCTGACTCCCCCCTTCATCCCTGGGAGAGGTGGAAGCGGAGAGAGGGGGACAGGATACACGGGGTGCCTGCACCGGAGCTGGGGAGCACCGATCCCTGCTCCTGCCCTGACAGAACATGCTTTGGGTCTTGTCTGCCTTCTCCTCGGCCTCCGGGTGCTGCCTGCTCGGGCACAGGGCGCTGGAGACGCGGGGAGCCCGAGGGCAGGCTGAGACCCCACGGGGGCCAAGCAGCCAGAGCATCGTGGGGAAACAGATGAAGAATAACAGGAAGGAATGAAGGAACTGGAGAAGGGAGGGGAGAGGAAACGCGACAGGCCTCTGCTGGGAAAAACAAAACCTCTGCATTTCAGCGCGGGGCAGAGCCCAGGAGCAGAGGAGTAGGAGCAGGGCTGAGCCGGGGGGGTCAGGGCATCGTGACTCAAAACCTTTCCTGTACCCGACTTCGGCTCCAGCCTGCCAAGCAAAACTTGCTGGCGAGGCGTTCTGGCCCCCGCGCAGCTGGGAAAAGGCACAACTGGCCGGGAATGGTGTATAAATAGGGCGAGTTAAAGGGTTATCAGCAGATCACGCTCCAGACGAGCCCAGACAGCAGAAACACGCAGTACAGCATTCCTGCCCGTGCCCACCTCCCCGCCCCCAGCTTTCGCCGCTGACTATTTTTGGGTTGCTCCTGGCAACTCAGCGTGACCACAGGGAAAGGCTCCTGCCAGGAGGGGTCTAAGGAGGGCTTGGCCTTCTGCTCGTGAGCCGGCTGAGCCTCCAGCCCATCTCCCAGCGGGACGGGAAGAGCTGGGCGCCATCTCAGCCCTGCCCGCGCCTTCCCTGCACCCTCCCGCACACGCGTCCGCGGCGACGCTGCCCACAGCTTTGCATGTCCCCAGCAGCGCCAAGCACCGCACCGCCCAGGGGATTATTATCGATAATTATTATTATCGCTTGCCCGCGGCGGCGCGTTTGGCCAACGCCTGCAAGTGAAGAGGGATCAGAGCGAACCCAGGCACGTCTCCCTCGGGTGCCTGCCGCGACTCGGTGGCCGGGGAGGTCCCTTGGAAGAAGCAGCTCGGGTTCAGCCTCCTGACACCGCAGCTCCCCAAGGGACAGAAAAACCCGCAGGTTTTAGGGCTCCTCTTCGCAAAGGCCACCCAAGGGGACTCAAGAATGGGGGCAAGGAGGACTACACAAGCCAAGCGCCGCCCCACATCCCCCATGATGGGCCATTTCAGGCTTAAACCTCCTGGGAGCGGAGGAGATAAAGTGATGCCAGTTCAGGGATGTGCCGCCTCCCACCCCAGACCCGTCCCCCCCTTACCTGGAAGGAGTCTATGACAGCTACAATCATGTTCAGCAGCTCGCCGCTTCGTAGGGTCTCGTCTGGGAACTGGAAGAGCACAAAAGCAAGGCAGGGCTTAGGGAAGGACCTGAGGCCAGTCGAAAGCTCGACTTCCAGGGCTGAGGGCAAAACTCCTCCTCGGTTCAGGCTCAGACACATCTTCCTCCTCGCGAGGGGCAGCATCGCCCTGCCTGACCCAGCGGCTGGACCAGAACCAGCACCACTTCCTAAGCAGAACGGGGAAAGCAGCCGAGCAGGAAAAGGAGCCAAGAAAGCGCAGGAGGGGAGACGGGCTGTTCTCTGCGTGCAGCCGGGAGCGGGCAGGTTCATCGAGGGACGCGATTCGGCCCCTCTGCTCCGCTCGGGGGAGACCCCACCTGGAAAACCATGTCCAGCTCTGGAGTCCCCAACAGCAGAAGGACACGGAGCTGTTGGAGCGGGGCCAGAGGAGGCCCCGGAGCTGCTGGGAGGGCTGGAGCCCCTCTGCTGTGGGGACAGGCTGAGAGAGCTGGGGGGGTTCAGCCTGGAGAAGAGAAGGCTCCGGGGAGACCTTCCAGCCCCTTCCAGTCCCTCAAGGGGCTCCAGGAAAGCTGGGGAGGGACTCTGGAGCAGGGAGGGGAGCCGTGGGACGTTGGGAATGGGTTTAAACCAAAAGAGGGGAGATTGAGATGAGATGTGGGGAAGAAATTCCTTATTCCGAGGGGGGTGAGCCCCTGGCGCAGGTTGCCCCGAGAAGCTGTGGCTGCCCCATCCCTGGAGGGGTTCAAGGCCAGGTTGGACGGGGCTTGGAGCAACCTGGGCTGGTGGGAGGTGTCCCTGCCCAGGGCAGGGGTGGGACGGGATGAGCTTTGAGGTCCCTTCCCCCAAACCATTCCACGAGTCTATGATTCCCTGCTCGAGCCAGTGCCCAGCGCATCTGTGAGACGCAGCTGACACCGACCCTCCAGAGCCAGCGGAGGAGCCGGGTTGCTCCGAGTGTGGGTGGCAGAATTCAGCCAGACCGGACTGGTTAAAATTCCCCATTTTTCCCCCTGTCCTTGCTAGCTTTTTGCTCGACGTTCCAGGGCCTCATGCATTATGCAGCACTGCAAGGAAATACGCACACACACACAAAAAACTAATAAAAATCAACCCGAGGGGCAAAAGGCCAGGAAAACTGTCGGCAGCGAGCTCCGGCTGCGCTGTTTGGATCTGGCTGTCCAGATAGGCTGCTCTCGGGACGTTCTGCCTGACTTGGGCTGGTCACTACGCCCACGGGGGCAGCAACAGCCTGACCCCCCCGTCCCTCTTTTTGAGGGGGGAGGCTGCTAAAGCCCAAGGCCCGGGGAGGGGATCCAGCTGCTGCTCTGTGCCAGGATCCCCCCCGGAGCACGCGCCATCCGCTGCATGGTATGGCACAGGTTTTTCTCCCTTCCCCGGGTCCTCGCTGTGCCCCCTCTCCCCACAGAAGCCCCTGGGAAGCGCTCGTGAGGAACGGGGCTGGACGGCCGCAACGCCCAGCAGATGTTCCTGCTGAACCAGCCAGAAAGGAGGGAGGAGCGGGGCCAGCTCATTCCTCCCAGGGAATGAGAAAGTACAGGCAGAACTGTGACCCCTCCATCTATCCAGAGCGCGCCATGTCACCCTCCCCTCGCTCCAACCCCCAGCACCGCTCCCCGGAGCCGGGCGATGGCTGCGTGCTTGTTGGAAGCACCCTCCACCCCACGACCATTCCAAATAAGAGGTCCCAGCGGCAGGAAGGTGACAGCAGCCCTTTTCCAAGACCCAGGCAAACTGGGACCAAGCTGTGACCTAACTGGTGCAGACGCCTGGCTGCCCCGCTCCAAACGTGCTCTCTGCTAAGTCCAGCTGGCTCCACCTCAGCACCGAAAGCAGTAAAACCTTTCGTTAAACCCCAGGGCTTGGGGCAGGCAGCAGAATTCCTGCCGAGCGCTGCTTCCCCCAGCCTTTGACACGTCCGCTCGGAGCCTGCACCCGCTGCTCTCCAGAAGAAAAGCAGCAGAGAGTAAAACCCCTTTCACCAGGGAGCGCAGGGAACGCTGGGCTGGGAGCTGAGCACCGGCGTGAGGCGGATCCAGGACAGCGAGGTTGGTACCTCGCCACCCACAGAGCGCACCAGGCTCTAGCGGGGCCGTAAGCAGGATGAGAGCTGAACGTCCATCTCGACGGCAGCTGATCCCCCCTCGAGCTGACCCCCACCGAGCTGGGCTGGGGGAGGACGGATGTTGTGCTCAACCTGACAGAACTTCTTCTAAGCTCTATGGCTTCTCTGCTGCAGCGTTAACAGGCCTGAATCATGGGATGGTTTGGGTTGGGAGCTCATCCCATCCCCTCCCCTGCCCTGGGCAGGGACACCTCCCACCAGCCCAGGTTGCTCCAAGCCCCGTCCAACCTGGCCTTGAACCCCTCCAGGGATGGGGCAGCCACAGCTTCTCGGGGCAACCTGGGACAGGGGCTCACCACCCTCACAGCAAAGAATTTCTTCCCCAGATCTCATCTCAATCTCCCCTCTTTTGGTTTAAACCCATTCCCAACATCCCATGGCTCCCCTCCCTGCTCCAGAGTCCCTCCCCAGCCTTCCTGGAGCCCCTTGAGGGACTGGCAGGGGCTGGAAGGTCTCCGCGGAGCCTTCTCTTCTCCAGGCTGAACCCCCCCAGCTCTCTCAGCCTGTCCTCCCAGCAGAGGGGCTCCAGCCCTCCCAGCACCTCCGGGGCCTCCTCCGGCCCCGCTCCAACAGCTCCGTGTCTCTCCTGTGCTGAGGCCCCAGCGCTGGAGGCAGCACTGCAGGGGGGTCTCCCCGAGCGGAGCAGAGGGGCAGAATCCCCCCCTCGCCCTGCTGCCCACGCTGCTGGGGATGCAGCCCAGGCTGCGGGGGGTTCTGGGCTGCCAGCGCACGTTGCCGGGGCGTGTTGAGCTTCTCATCCACACATCCACAACACCCACAAGTCCTTCTCCTCAGGGCTGCTCTCCAGCCGTTCTCCGCCCAGCCTGGATTTGTGCTTGGGATTGCCCCGAAGCTGAGAAGCAAACCAGCTCAGCCCCAGGGATGCCCTGGGCACATGAACTGGGGTTGCTGGTGCCTGGCGGGGGCCTCACCTCTGTGTAAATGGAGGGGGTGAGGTAGCAGAGCAGCCGTACGTCGTCTTCCTGGCAGGCTTTCATGTCCATCATCAGACACGTGTGCAGGTCCCCCAGCTGCGTGGCCTGGGCAAAGGACTCGTACAGGTTCATCTTCCCGGCCGCAGCTTTGCTAGAAGGAGAGCAGCCCAGGTGAGCGGAGCCGGCCAGCGCAGGCTGGGGGGTGGTACCACACCGAGCTGTCTTTCGGAGGCAGCGCGAGCCGAGTCAAAGCTCGGACACTTCCACGCAATCCCCACTTGCCCTACCTGGCTTTTAAATAGTAGAGGAGGTGGTAGCCGATCTTGGGTTGCTTCTGATAGAGCTCTGACAGGAGATCCAGCAGCAGCGAGAAACCACTATTATCCTCCTGCATCTGGCAGAGGTTCCTTGGGGAGCAGAGCAGAGGGAGACAGCTGCGTTACACGCGACACCACGCACCAGCTCCGCTGCCAAGGACGAGGACCCGCAGCCTGCAGGAAACCCGTCTCCCGGCACCAGGGGGTCCTGGCCACCCGCTCTCTGGACTGGACACGGGGCCACCTCTCCCACCCCGGCTGCAGGGGACGGTGGGACGTGCAGCAACAAAGGGGTCAGGGCCAAGCAAACTTCTGTAGCCCAGGGGTCCCAGACCTCCGCAAGTGAGCTGCAACCTTCCTGTATTTTAAGTCTTTTTACTAAACGAAATGCAACATAGCCAGGATGAAGCAATGAACTCTTCCGATTCCGGGATCAGCCCTGGGGCAAGCAGGGGGGTGGCAGAATTAGACCCACAGGGTTCACCCAGGAAGCAAAGCAAAAAGCCCTAACTAGATAATTACAAAACTTTGGATCAGACATACCTAAATATTAGGTAGAGAGGTTTCCCCACCGACTCCTCCAGAGACCTGCGGGACAAACGCAGCAGTCAGAGCTCTGTGCACCCACCCTCCATGTTTCCCCAGCAACGGCAGGGAAAAAGCCCTGGGTCTTGCTCGCTGTGGTCCTCGGGCCACCAAGGGTCAGTCCTGGCTACTGAGGAGACAGGAAGCGTCCTGCTAACAGAACCCAGCAGCTCTGACTCCGAGCCCTGTTCCAACAAAATCCTGGAGGAAGAGCGTATGGTGCAGGGACAGACAGAGCGTTCAGGACCCTGCGTGTCCTGGCCAGACCGCCAGAAGCCCCCAGAACATCCCACGAACTGAGCTCTGCCACAGGGACCTGCAGCAGAAGGTTCTCCCTGCACTGGAATGAGCCTGGAGGATCCCCCCGGGGGATGGTCTCTTTGGAGCCCTGGATACGACAACTGTTGACCAGCTCCACGCTGACTGCTTGTGAACCCCGGACTGCTTCACAGGGGAAGCTGCTGCCTTCGGCACAGCCTGCTGAACGTGGCGAGTGCTTTACTGGGAAAAGCCCAAGCCCCAGTGTGAAAGGATGAGACACACAAAAAAATTAAAATAGATCCTTACTCCTCCGTGATTTCTTCTGGCAAAACCTCACCACGGAAGTGAGCCTTAAATAGCTCCTGGAGGCAGGATGCGAGCACTGATAACTGCTCCGAGTCGAAGTCCTCCTGGTAGAGAGAAAGGAAGGAATGAGAGGAGAAAGCAGAGGCTCAGACCCTGCCTGCCCAGCTCAGGTACCGCCAGAAAGGAAACGGCAGAGTCAGTGCCGCGGGGAACACACCCCAGGCAGCTCGGGAGCCACTCTGCGGCTATGCTGCAGCGGCAGGAGCAGGTCAGCAGCCAGACAAGCCCCTAATTGATGTCCGGCTCTCAAGCACTTCACAATCACTGTGGTCCACTTATCCAGCAATTCACTGAGCTCAGCTCTCCCTCTGCAAAGGGCTAACAGGGAGCAAAGGCACTTGGCAACGAGGATTTACACCCTGACAAGCCCTCTCCCCGTGTTCCCACAGAGGAGCACAGCTCTGCTACGCTAAAAGGCCACTTGACTCTAAAGGGAGCTGATTAGAGGCAGGGGATGCAACCTCCCTTCAACACTCAGCTCCTGGAAAACATCCGCAGCTCTTCTGCAGGGCAGGGCTCGCTGCAGCCTCTCCTGAGCAAAGCACAAAGCACGGGAGCATCCCAGATGCACGGAAGCCCCCAGAAGCTCTGCAGACGCTATAGCGGCCGCGTCGCTCAAAATGGGGAGCGTGCCTCACCCAGCGTCCCATCTGACGGCAACTGCCGGGGATATTTAGGCACGGGGCGTAAGGGAAGAGAGCACGGACGGAGCTTCTAGACCCTTCCAGCAAGCAGAGGCTTGGGGCTGTGTTTAACTACGGACAGAGCCGCGCGGTGCCCAGCCCGCGCCACTCCAGCCCCTCTGGTTTTCCAGCCAGGCGGCAGCGCTGCTCCCCGGGTCTGTGCCGTTACCTCTAGGACTTGATCCACGATTTCCTGCATGACCTCACACTGAGCTTCCGTATCGCTGGAGCACAAAAACAAGAGGAAATCCAAGTTACATAGGAAGATACCGAGAGCAGGGACAAGGGGGCTTTGTGCTGAGCTGGCTCTGCTCGGGACCCCCCTCAAGGACGTGAGGGTAGGGGGGGCTCTGCTTTGCGCTAGTGCCAGGCTTAGGGGAAGGCACGGCTCGGAAACGCACGCTGCAGAGACCCAGAAGCTGGAAGAACGCGCTGCACTGCTGCAGCACCGACTTATACAAGTGCCTGAGGTTGTCTGCAGCAAGACAAACAAATTAAATGACTAAAAGCATAAGATTAAATGCACTTATAGCCAGCAGGACATAAATTACGTTAAATCAGTCTACTACGCCAAGGTCTGCAGAGCAAGAGCTTTTTTTAACCTTCTTTAGACTGAGTTAATTCCAAGGTCACCGAAAAGGAAGAGCGGAGGTGGGGAAGTCCAGGGTACGCGCAGACACAGGTACATCTCCGCGCGCAGGAACGCGTGCCACGCAGAGATGTATTGAGACCCCCAGGCAGCAACAGCCTCCTCTCGGCAACCCGACAGCGGAGGCGGCTGAAACTCAGAGCCTTTTGCCACCGACTCAGGGAAATGCTGTAGCCCCCAGCAAATTGCTGCCGCATCCCGGTCTGAGCCTGCTCCAAGGCCAAATTACAAGGCTCTTATCCCAGCACTTCTCAAAACCACCTGGACGTTTCCTGCAGAAACCGTGCAGGAGGAACCTCTCCGCAGTAAAGGGAGACAAGCCACAAGATCGCATAAGCTCTGAGAGGGGGGCTCTGGAGCCAGCAGCGTTGCACAAGGGGACCAAAAGGTCTTGTGTGTCGTTGCCCTGAAGACGTCAACACAAAACGTAATGCGACCGAACGATACCAACCTCCCCTTCTGCAGCTGCAGGACTTTATCCTTCAGCGACTCATCCAGCTGGTCCAGGAATGGCGTGATATCAACAGGCTCCTCCACAATGGTTTCTTTGATGGGATGAAACCTGAACTCCCTCTTCTTCCCTGCAGCAAAGGAAGCAACAGTGGAACAGCCTATTTTCCCAAGAAGTGTTGGAGGCAATCCTCGTCCTAGCAGCGGGAGCCGTGCGGGGCCGCGGGGGCAGTCGCCAGCCCAACGTGCCCCCAGCGTGCGCTCCAGCCTCAGAGCTTGCCTTCAACCCTTTAGAGACGTGTCCGGGTCATGGTGAGCAGGGAGGTGGGACGGGATCCAAAGGCAGGGGTGTCCAGAACTGCGGATCGCGTTCAGTCCAGTTTCCAAACCCAGTGCTTTGCCTGTCCTTCACCACGCTCCAACAAACGGAGCTAGCTCGCATGTCTGTCTCCACCCGAGGCGCGAACGCTTGTGTTCAGGACTCTGGGACTGAGATACCCCCATGGCTTTTCCACACCCTCATCCTCCAGGCTCATTCCAGGCCACAAAAATGAACTGCAGCGGAGTCCAAAAGCGCCAGGGCCAAAGCAGAAGCGCTCGCAAAGCAGCTGCCACGAAGGGACAGGACAAGGTGGCCGATCCCCTTTGCAAAAATCCTCCCTGCACGTGGCTTGTGAGCTCACGTCCCTCTCGGGGGCCCCAAGCAGCTGGCAGGGCTCGACGGGAGGATCGAAGACAGTCTCACAGCAGAGTGTCACCTCCTCTCCCCCGTCCCAGGCCTGCGGTCCCTCCCCGGCGCGGGGGTAGCCCTCCAGCATGGCAGGAAGCCCACAAGAGTCCAGCCACCAGGGCCAGGAACAGCTTGAGACGCCTCCAGCTCCAGAGAGCGGGCAGAGGGGATTCTGGCCTCGTCAGCCCCATGGCTTCGAGAGGGAGCGAGCGTAATGAAAACCGTGCGGCTGAGCAATTAGAGGCCTGAGCCTCATTAGCAGCTGCCTGAGAACAGAGACACCCTGTTCCCAAACAAACCAGCTGGCACAGCATCTGCCACAGGGATTCCCAACCACGGGGCAGGGCTTGAGACTAGTCAGACATCGAGAGAGGACACACGGGTGGAGAAAGCGCTCCGTTCGAAGGGTCTGAGCTCCAGGGAATAACGGGGCAAGGACATGAAGCCCAAGAGCCTTTCCCTTTGAGCACGGATCTGTATCACGTTTCCCGAGCCTGGCTGTCAGGGACTGAGAAGCAGCAGAGCATCGGGCTCTAAACCCTCTCCTGCCGAAGGAAACCTGGATCTCAAGACGAGGGTCTGCCTCGGGTGCAGAAATTCCCGCTGCTGGAGGGAAAGGGGCTTCGAGGGAACTGTGCTTACAGCTGGTTGTCTGGGGATCCTCCGTCGGGAAGGGAAGGTGCCCCCAGACACCGTCCGGGGCAAACGGCAGCTACTCACACTGCGGCAACGCACAAGCTCTTGAGAGCGTGGGCGCCCAGCTGGCTGCACTCCTCACCTTTGCTGTTCAAGTCATCTTCATCGTCACTGAACGCGGCCTCGGCGTTGTCATAGCAACTGTCATCCTTCTCTGACATGTGATTGTCCATCTCCATGGAAACGGGTTCCTCAATTTTGACTGCAAGAACATAGGAAAAGGGGTGAGAGCAGAAAGTGAGGTCATGGCGGCTCCTCACAGGGCAGGCTCTGCCTAGGAGTCGCCTCTACCGATAAACAGGCTCTGGCAAGGAGATAAAAGTGCTTTGAGAAGGGAAGAAAGGAGTCTGGGCAAGCGACGGACCCTGCAGAACTCAGGCTGGGGAAGGGCAGTCCCAGCAGCTCCATTTAACCATCCCCACCCGGTGCCCAGCGGGGCAGGACCGGGTCCTTCTCCACCCAAGGCAGCTTCGTGCTCCATCCCTCGCCCAGGCCAACAGCGGAGCCGAGGCCCCGAGCAGAGTAAAAGCTCTCGGTCAAAGCAGAGTAAAGGCTTTGAGTAAAAGCAGAGTAAAAGCTTTGCCAGCCCCGCGAGGCTGCGGAGCCTGGGGCAGCAGTGTTTGTTGCGGGGAGGGAGGGTGGTCCCTTCAGCCGCAGCAGCTGACGCAAGAGGAAAACCAGACACGCTTATGGTCCTTCAGCAGGTCTGGCAAAGCAGCAGCACTCTCCCCTTAAACACAGGTTAGAAACGCTCGCTCTTTTTTAACCTAATTATGTTAATCAATTAGCCTCCAGAGAAGAAAGGCTAAGTAGCCACTATGGAGCGGAGAGAGAAATAGTGGGCATCTTTAATGCACAGCAGGGCTGAGATGACAGGAGACCACGGCCATCCATAAATCAGAGCACCCGGAGCCCTCCTCTCCCTGGAGTCCCGCTCCGACCCTCCCAACGGCCGCTATTCCTGCAGGAGAGCGAGGAAAGCCCCGGCTCTGGGAAGGCAGCACCTCCCGCAGCCTCCCTCCGCCACCCAGCGCGCTCCTACCTTCGATGGGGGGCGAGGGCGAACTGCAGAACTCCGGGAATTTCTCCCTCAACATGGCGCGAAGCTCTTTGTCCAGCTTGGGGTTGTCGAAGAGAGGGGCCAGATGTCTGCGTTGGGGGGCAGAGAAGGGGAAGGGATGAGAAAGAGCCGGGACGCGGTGCTCTGCTGCCTCGCTTCACCTCGGTGTGCGCGCAAAGGGATCTCCTCCCTTGGGTCAGGGCTTTGGTTTGTGTTACGGACCACAAGCTACGAGGTCCCACCTTCCTTCCTGCAGCTCCGCTGGGGCTCCCTCGCTTTGCCACCAACGGGACCCGTGTCACCAGAAGGCACGGGCAAAGGGGAGAAGAGGTCTTACCTCCCGGGAGGGGAACCTGGCTGGTGCAAGAGCTGTCTGCGGGCTGAAGCACCACGACCGAGGCTGCTCCGTTCAGCTCGGGGACCAGTGGGGGTTGGGGACATTTCTATCCATCCGAAGCGGGGTGGCTATAGCTTTCTTAACCCACCCGTTCCCTTGCTCTCAGGACAAGCCTCAGCACCACAAAGACACAACTATGGCTTCTTCCATGGGTCATACACAAGACAAATGCCCTCTGCAGCTCTTACAGAGCCTGGAGGTGGTTTAGACCAGGCTGGTGAGACCCAGGAGAACTGGTGCCTAAACGTGGTACAATTCAGGGCTGTCTTACGCCAGGACTCGCTTCTCCACGATGTGGGTGAGAGAGTTGAACACGCCTTGCCGGACGTGAGCCTCCAGTGGCGGGTAGAAGTTGGGAATGATCTGAAAAGAGGAGAAGGACCACGTTAGTGCCATGAAGCCTTCTGCTGCCTACCATCAGGTCTGCGTCAGCCAGCACTAGCTGCGGCCATCGGTCAGCTTCTTGGGTCAGCCTCGGCTCAAGCACCACGTCCCAGCTGCTCTTGACCAAGAGCGGCAGCAGGAAAGCTCTCCCAGCGCACCGTCTTGGCGATGGTGGCTAGATGGGGGACCAGCCCGTGATCTGGGTCTTCCACCCTGGAGGACCAGCCGGTGCATCTCCCAGGGATCAGGAAAACGCGCGGAAGCTGCCTCGTGAGCTGCGAGAAGCCCCAGAGCTCGCCAGGGCCATGCTCAATGCAGGAGCGGGGGGAACAGGAGAAGGGCACCCTAAACAACATTCATCTCTGTCCACACACAATCCTTTGCTTCTGGAGGGAGTCAGAGGACTCCTCCCCGAAATCCAGGTCATCCCGGGAACCTTCCACCTAGTTCCTCCGCCAGAAGCCAGCAGCTGCTTTCAGACTGGGGCAGCGCGGGGGACAGGAGGACAGAGAGCCGGGCGTCAGGGAAGAAAGTGATGCAAGTCGCAGCTCTTCCAGCGCTCACGCCACGGAAAGACCCCGCTTCCAAGAAACGCCATCAGCCCTCCCTGGGACCAAATTACTGGAACCGGCAACTCTTGGCACGGCATTCCCCAGGATGGAGGGGCAGGACCGGCTCCGCTCCCTGCCCAGGGAGGGCTGTGCTTTGAAAGGGGGACCATGGGGCTGACTTGTTCCCAGCTGCAGCGAGATTCGTTTGCCCCCAGGGAACGACACTGGGCCAAGCATTTAATTAGGTACTAAAGGGAACAATTCAGAAGCCTTTTTCCCCATTATTCTGGATGGATTTATTTGCGGAGTCAGGGGTGGGGGGGGGATTCTCACACGCTTTCCCACAGTGGCATTCCCGTTAATGAACGACACATGGGCCCAACGCTCCGACCTAACGGCCCTGGATCTATCAAGAGACACCAGGACTCACCAAAGCCTCTGGTGGCGGGTTTTAAGAGGCGAATGATCTGGCTGAGCACCCACAGCAGTGTGCCTGAGTGCCTGACCCGGCTCTTGGCAGACCAGCAAGGGGAAAATCCCTCCTTAATTTAGCATAGGTGAGGGGAGGTTAAAAGGGCTGCCGCAGACACTGAGCTACCCCGCAGGCCGTTTCGCAATCAGGAGGCCCAGGGCAGACCAGACCAGACCACGCGCTGAGGAATGCGGAAGGAAAAAAAAAAAAAAAAAAAAGAAGGGGGAACAGCTTTTTTTGGTTTTGGGGTGTTGTTTTTTTGGCTTTGAGGAACAGGCAGCGAGATGACACTGTTTTGCTGCTCCAGCATCACTGGCTCTAGGGATTCATGAAGCTCCCTTCCTGCGGGAGGGAGAGGCAACGGGCCTTTGCCCCAAAACTCTCTGGGGAGTGCAGGCATCTGTGCTGCCTCAGCCTGCGTTACCGATTCCTGCCCTTCGTGACCGCTCAGCACGGAGGAAGGGGCCGCGCAGCTCACCACTTGACCGCTCCCAGCTCCCGTCCTGGCAGAGGAGGAGAAGCACTGACCTACGCCGACGCGCTGCCGCGATGGGGAGCGCTCGGAGGAGAGCACGGCTGAAGGGCCGGGCTGCAATCCCTACGGGAGCACCTCCCAGCTGGCCTATTTCCACTCCTCTGCACCAGGGATGAGCGTACGAGGCTAAAACAAGCCCCCGACGCTAAAACCAGGCTGACATGGTGACCAGCTCTCCTCGGAGCGTGACCTCTGGTGTAAGCAGACAGGAGCAGGGCTGTTTCCACCTCCGCTGTCCTCTGCTGACACTCCTGAGGAGTCTCTCTGTCCCACGGGTGGCAGAGGGATGGTGCGGACCCCAGAGGTTGCTTTCACAGCCCTCATCGCTCAACCCCCGTCAGGCAACTCATTTGGCAAGCCACGGAATTCCCCGGAGAGCGAGGGGCAGCTCACCCGGCACATGAAATCCAGCAGCGTGGCGGTGATGGCAGGGTGAGGCTTCATGGAGTGATGCATCACCAGAATGGCAGGCTCTGGAAAGAGAGAGCAGGGAGCCCTGTGCTGCGAGCCCCGGAGACGCCCACACCCCCTCTGCCCCCCTCTTCCTGCAGACCCAGCCTTCTGCCCCTGGGGTGCAGAGGGAACCCCCCTTCTTTTGCCTTGCACACACCATTGCCTTCCTCCAGCTCCTAAATAACGCTCGGGCTTCAAACAACGGCCAGACCCCGTGTCCCCGCAGGCAGCAGCTCCCAGCAATGCCCCCAGCTGTACCAGTCCCAGCCTGCCCACAGGGAGGGACGCTCTGGGGCCGTCCGAGGACCTCAAGGAAGACGAGGACCTCCAGGAAGACGCTTGCTGCCACCACGGATACGAAAACCACAATTAAAATTGGCTCCATCAAAGCAGCTCTCGTGCAAGCCAGCAAATCCCAGGAGTTCAGGGCAGGGGAGGGAACTGACACCCTTTGGGGATAATCGGGCTTTGCCCACCAGATCCCCCTTCCTCTACCAGCTCTGGAAGGCATTAACCCCTCCTTCGCCCCCTGCCCCTTCGGAGAAAGCCTCCCCGTGCCATACCTATATTCATGATGCTGTCCTTCTCGGGGTTAAAGAAGAGCCAGTCGTAGAACAGGGCCAGTTTGGCATTTGAAGCAGCAACGTTGGACTAGAGAAGGAAAAAAAATAAATCCAAAGTGGCTGATGAACATGGTGCTAAGCCCCTGGCCCCTCCGCATGCCCGACGTCCCCTCCGCACGCCCCACGTGCCAGGCTCTGCTGCGGTGAGGCTGGGGGGAGCGACGCTCTTCCCGCAGGAGGATAGGGCAGAGCTGGCGAAACCCCCCCGGGTACCCTCTGCTGCTGCGCAAGAGTGAGTTTTCAGAGACCGGGGGAAATTCTCGAGCAAATCTGCCTGCTTTGCGAGCGATCCCGCCGCGGCAGCCGGTAGAGGGGCAGAGGCCAAGGCGGCCCCAGGACTAGGAGCTACAAGCCATGTGGCTACAACCCTGAATCATGTCTAATCGGGCCCCATGCATCCCTTGGCGTTATCTGTTATGCGTTTATGGGCACAACGGCTTCTGCTCTGCTTGACAAGCGCTGCGGATGGCAGTCCCAGGTAGGAGAAGGGACGACAGGCCGCGGGGAGAGAGCAGAAGCCAACGAGGCTGTAATGAGGCATCATCTTGTTGCACGCACTCTCATGCCCCACTGGAACAGGAGAGGCCCCACGCCTTGTAGACGGGCCATAAACATAAATCAGAAACAAAGGACTTGACAAGCTGAACGTGAGAAGGTGAGGTTTATGCAGGGAAAGCGGATCCCAAAGGATCCAACGCGCAGCAGAGCCAGGAACTAAAATCCAGAGCCCAGAGCAAAGGTCGATGTCCTAATGGCTGCTCTGCAACTCGCTCCTTCAGCCCAGCCAGCGAATACCTAATCCCGACCTCTCCTGCAGCTCCCACCACCGGCAGGTTACTGCCTTCCCTGCAAGGGAAGGATCCCAGGCGGTTACGTGACTCGGCGTCGGGTCCGTCCCTCGCGACTCACCGTGCAGGTGGTGAGCAGCCACCCGATGATGGCCCAGCGCGGGAGGATGTCGGAGCTGAGCACCTCGTTGGAGGGGTGGACCACGCCGCAGATGTAGCGTATGAGGTCGCAGCGCAGGGACTGGCTGTCGGGGGTGGACAGGTATTGCCGCTGAAACCAGTCCTGGTACCGCTTCTGCTGGCCGAACCGGACCTGGAGGGAAAGGGAGAGAGGCAGGTTTTGCTCCAAGGCTCAGGGAAAGGCTGCTGGAACCACGCTCTGCCTTCCTCTGAGCTGCCTCTTTCGGCAAACTCCGCGTCACGCCCTGCTCCCCGTCAGCCCCGCGCTGGCAGCGTCTTGGGAGAAGACCGAGGAAGCAAAAAGGCCGTTGTGCAGTGTTCTCACGCGGGGCCCGTCCCCCGCGGCGCGGAGGGGACCGCGCGCCCCGCGTATGCAGCACAGACAGCCCCTGGCAGAGCGAGGGGGAAGCGAGCGCTGCCTGGTGAGTGAACACCGATAACAGTTAACCCCGGCGCCGTCGCTGCGCGGCTCCCGGCCTCTCTGGAACACGGCTGCTGTTGTGGGAGCTCCGATAACCCACCGCATCGCGGCCACTCGGAGAAAGCCGCTCGCCTTGGAAAGCGGCCAGCCAGGAGCAACGTTCCCCTGCAAAGCTGTTTTGTGCCTTTCACTAAATACCAAGGATGTCTCAGGCCCGTCTGCATCGGCTCCTGTGGGGCAGCCTCTCCTCCTCCCGTCGCCATCAGATGCCAGAAGCAACAAATACTCGCCCCAGTAAAGCTCTGCCCTCCCTTCCCAGTGCCACCGTGGGAACGGGGCTGGAGCGCCGTGGACGGGGCAGGGACGCGTGCCCTCCTCCCCTGCGCTGGCACAGGGACCCCCCCGGCGAGCAGGAGGGAATTACCCGTGAGGTCATGAAGAGCAGCTTGGTCTCCATGTCGGGAGTGAGGCGACACGCCAGGAATTTGCGAGAAGTCCTCGACTGGAGGAGCTGTAGGACACCTGGGGAGAGACAGAGAGCTCAGTCTGCGCGCGCACGGCCCCGGCAGGATGCGGGCAGGGATCTACCAACACCCGCAGCGAGCTCACTTCGGAGTGTTAAGCTCCATTTCCCCAAGGCAGTGGAAAGGGATCAAGATTTTGGCTGGAA
Source organism: Stercorarius parasiticus (assembly GCA_013396915.1). Taxonomy (NCBI): domain Eukaryota; kingdom Metazoa; phylum Chordata; class Aves; order Charadriiformes; family Stercorariidae; genus Stercorarius; species Stercorarius parasiticus. The sequence goes on along the minus strand of VWZL01001320.1, from coordinate 21,511 downwards.
AAGGTCTCCTAAAACATCTCCCGTCTGGAGCGAGCTTTTGTCAGAGATCGCTAATGAGGAGGCCAGGAAGAGCCTGGAGAAGGGGAGAGAGGAGGCACGGCAGGGCAGGGCAGGGCAGGGGACAAGATCTGGAGGAGAAATGAGAAAGTCCAGACGCCAAATCCTAAGCCGTAACCAACAGGGCACGTTCCCCACCTCCCACCCCCTTGCGAGGGAGCACAAAGATCATCTTAGACTCATCCCTGCTACCGTGAAACCATTTGTCCCAGCAGAGCTGATGGTTTTGGACAGACCGCTTGGCCTGGGCACCGAAAAGCGGGGCTGGCATAAAGAGTGCCCACCCTGGGCTGTGCCAGCACCTCAGTCCAAATCCTCCCCTGGAGGAAAGGCACTCGGATGTAACAACAAAAACCAGACGTAACAGAAAACACGCGTGTGCACACGTGTGTGGGGAACGGGAAGGAGAAGGAGAGGTTGCAAAAGCCGCTCTCGTTCCCAGACAGCTGCGAAGAGGAGGAATCTGTGGCCTGAGCAGAGCGGCTTTGCTGCTGCTTGGCAAGAGCTGAAGGATTTACGGGGCAGCCAGCTCTGAGGCAGACGGGCGGGCGCCAGGGATGCCGCGCACACCGGGCGCGCTTGGGTGCTCTCGTCCTTCTGCCGCGCAGCCGGAGGGTCGCGCCTGGGGGACGGCGGGAGGAGGGAAGCTTCAAAGCAGAAAGCAGAGATGCCAGCTCCGGCGGAGCTCAGAGGAAGGGTGGGAGCGAGCCGCGCATCAGGGGACGAGCGCCACAAAAGCACCTTGCTTGTTAAGAGCTCGGAGGGAGGGACGGGTCCTGCGCCCGGAGCCATCCCCCGCTGCGGTTTTCCCTGGTGCTCGGTGCGGCTGAGCTCTGGTCCTGCTGGCAGGAGCTCGGCGAGAGAGAGTGGGACGGGAGGTCGGAGAGCACACGGAGCGGCAGCTGCTGGAGGTAACGGCGCCTCGCAGAGCAGTCAGGTAAGACAGGCAGGTATTGCTTTCGCGGAGCAGAAAAGCCGTTTCCATCAGGGAACGACTAAGACAAAGAGGCTCCAGCAAAGGCTCGTAGAACATCTCTTATCACACAGACAAAAGGACAAAACGATTCATGCTGGATTAGCATCCAGAAGGGTAGTCAAACGTTTAACCAGGGCTAGTGACATTGAGCAATTTTTTTTACCAAAAAGGAAAGAAATAAACTAGTCAGATAATCCCTTTAGGCGTAGCATAAAGAGAAGTAAACAGAGGCAAGACATCCGGGAAGAATTTTAGGCGCCTCGGACGGGCTGTGAACCCTGGAGCACCCAACCAATGGGAAACAGGGGAGGGAAAAATTCGGCCGGGATTAGGAAATAAAAAGGTGTGTTTCAAGAACTGAAAGTGTGCCTACTTGCTAGGTCACCCGCTCTTGCAAGAACGTGAATAAAAATGTGCTTCACAGAGGATTCTGCCTGAGCCCATTTCATTCGGACCAGAACTTATTTCTCAGCGTTATCGCAGGCTCTCACCAGCAGGCAAGCGAGCAAGGAAGTAGCCTTATGCCCAACTGCAGGGGAAATTACTTTGGGGACGGGACCTTCCAGGCTCCACAGGAGCAAGTAAGAGGCTGCCCAGGGAGGTGGTGGAACTGTCATCCCGAGATGTACGTAGAAGGCGGGTAGATGTGGTGCTCGGTGATGTGGTTTAGTGATGCTCTTTGTCAGAGTTCGGTTGATGGTTGGGCTCGATGAGCTGAAAGGTCCCTTCCAACCCCGGCAATTCTAGGATTCTAAGTACGAATGAGGGCACCTCTGGACAGGTCAGCTTAGCATAGAATCACAGGATGGTTTGGGTCGGAGGGACTTCGAAGACCACCCCGTTCCCGCCCTGCCCTGGGCAGGGACACCTCCCACCAGCCCAGGCTGCTCCAAGCCCCGTCCAACCTGGCCTTGAACCCCTCCAGGGATGGGGCAGCCACAGCTTCTCGGGGCAACCTGGGCCAGGGGCTCACCCCCCTCACAGCAAAGAATTTCTTCACGATATCTCATCTCAATTAGACAGAGCTTCTGCTCAGAGCCCTCCCACTGCTGGTGCGGTGCCAGACAGAGCCCACCTCTCCCGGCCGCCCCAAGGGTGCCCAGCTGCCTGCGCCGGGGGGGCCCCGGGGACACACGTGAGCTCTGCCCGCTCCAGCGCTTTGCAGCTGAAACAGCGAGGAGGAGAAACACGCTCGCGGGTGCCTGCGCTTACCCAGGTGTCATCTCACCTCTACGAGCCATCGGGCAACGCCGCGGGCCACTGGTCGTGGTGTCAAACAGAAGAAAAGGGGAACAAAAGGAGAAAGGGCAAAAACCACCGGGAGTTTGCTCGTTGTCAGAAGACAGTGAGTCAGAACCATTGATGTTAGCCCCAATTTAAGTACCATTTTGCTGGGTCGTTTGGCTAAAACTGGCAGCAAAGCAAGAAATAACCCTGAACAGCCGCCCCCACTGGCGTGGGAAGCAAGTGAAGCTAGTGGGACATTTGTCAGGGGCCCCAGGACGCTCCAAGCTCAGCACTCCACTGGGAAGATCCAGAGGGAGCTAAGAAATGCTTCTAGCAAACGTACGGCTGCAGGAAAAGGCAGGGCTGAGCCCTGGAAACGCGAAACGTGAGCCTTCCTTAGGCGTAGGGCTCAGCCTCGCTGCCTCCGCAAGCCCCACGGGCTAATTCTGGTCACCCAGGGAGGGGAACCGGGTCCCTGCAGCCCTTCAGGCGGGCAAGGCCCAGCGGAGACCCGCAGTGACAGGGGGCAGGTTCTGGAGAAGCAGCTGGAGATCACAGAGCTTAAGGAGCGTTTAATCAGATGACAGCTGCGAGCTTCCCTGAGCGCAATCCAAGATCTTTACAGTGACACTAACACGGCCCCTGAGAGGAGAACAGGCACCGGGGGCGGGGGGAGAACACTTTAAAGCCCCATTTCCAAAGACTCATTAGAATTGCTGCAGACAGATAATGATGTGACAGCCCCTGGAGAAGTGAATAATTTATACCAATAAAAATTACAAATATAACGCTCTCTCCATCATGTCTATTTTGACCCAGACTGCGCAGAGCGCTCCGCGGGTGAGTGCTCGGCGCACCAAGCGTGCAAGGCTACTGGGAGAAATAAAACCCCATTTAGGAAGTGTCAGTTGCTGCATCTTCTGGAGTTTAGGGCTATGGAGCTTCATCGGGCTCCTTTCTGGAGAGTCTGAAGGACTCGGACACTTCCTATCTTTGGGCTCAGGTTAATTAAAAAAAAGCTACAGTTACGGAAGCGTTAAGTGCAGAACAAGCAATACAATTTAACGACCCCCGTCGTGGCCCAGCCACACTCTCATGATCTGTCACTGCAGCTACCTGAAGGATCTGGTTTTCAGGATCGTTTAACCTACGAGCTTTAAAAAAAAAAAAAATGGCAAAAGCTGCCAAGCGCCAGAGCCGGCCACGGGAGGCTGGCCCAGACCCTGCCCCTATCCCCAGGCTCCCTGCAGCCGGCAGAAAGCTGCTTCTGGGGCACCTTCTTCTCGTTAGTGCCGAGAGCGGCTTGGGAAGCAGCCACGTGGGCCGTGATGCCGACGGAGATGGGATGACACGGTGGCGATGGGATGCACACTCTCCCCAGCACGTTTGGCTTTAGCAGGACTGTGACGGAGCCTGTTGGCTCCAGCGCGGTCCTGAGACCTGCGCCAGACGGGGTGTGCAGAGTGAAAACCAGCTGTCCCGCAGGACTTTTGCTCCAACTCCCCCTGGAACGGGCCGACAGTCACGGCAGCCTTGCCACGAGGGCGTGCAAAGTTGCCTGTGGCTAGTGGAGCTCCAGCAGAGGTTGCCCCCTGCGTGCGGGCAGGGCAGGACGAAGCTGGGCACCCTTTTGGTCCCAGCCCTCCCTACCTGTGAACTGGGCGCTGAGGACCTGGGGGTTGTGGATGATGTCCTTCCAGAGCTGCTCGAACTCGGGGATCCTTGCAACGTTTTGCAGCAGCCGCACAAGGTCCCGGCCGATCATGAAGCAGTCCATGAACTGGGGACAGGAGAGGGGGGAAAAAAAATAAATATCTCATGTACTGTTTACCTGTTCCTGAGCTGGGGGAAGGGAGAAGGCACCGGGGGGCAGGAGGAGGGGAAGGGAGGAACAGTCAGTCCTTCAACCTGACCACCGGCTCCAGATGATTCACTCTTTGCACAATATCTACACCCCTGCCCCTGGCAGCCTGCCCCTCTTTTGAAGCTAGCGCGTTCTGAGAGGCAGGGTGACAGGCGGGAAGGTCAGCGGCTATTTTAAAATGTTCTTTCTCTTGTAACGCAAACAATCGGCCCATAAATCTGACATTTTCTCTCCAGGACCGCAGCCAGGCTCTGGAGCTAGGACTTGACACTTGGTCCTTCCCGCCCAGCAAGGGGGAAGGGGAGAGCGGGCAGCACTCGACCGGCGGGCAGGGAGCTGCAGAGCCAGCACGTCCCGCAGGGCTAGGACGCCAGCGCAAGGATTTCTGCCTACACCCGGCTTTGGTGGCTTCTCCTGCAGGCTATGGACCAGAGAGTGGCCTGGAGTTGGCTACCGTGTTCTCTCGAAGCCTGCGAAGACACTGGCTGCCTCCCGAAGGGAGGAACTGCTGTTCTTGCGGCTACGCTGCGCCACAAGCACTGAGGTGCCACAGCAGCAGAGAGAACAGCTTCAACCCTCGTGGCCTGAATAAAGAGAGACTGAAATGAGGCAGCCCCCTTAAAACAGCTGCTCTCCCCCTCCCGACAGCCTGGCCCGATGGCACAGCTGGCGTAAACGGGTTTAAAACCCACTCACAGCCTGCCCTGAGAATGAGCCACCCAGCACTGCCCGTGCAGCACAAACTGGGGGTGACTGGGGAACCAGCATCTTCCAGGGACACGGGCAACGCCACCACCCGCAGACAGAGACTGCCCCGAGAGGCCGGTCCCTCTTCCCAGCCATCCCCTGACGCGCTCACCCGTTCACGGAGGAGGGAGATGCAGAAATCCACCTCCTTTTGCCGGAGCACCTGGAGCTGAGACGTGCCGTGATGGTCCACGATGAGCCGCAGGTAGGTGTACACCGCCATGGCTATCAAGAGGCTGCTTTTCAGCACCCACTCTCTGCAAAGGGAGAAATAAAGAGAAAACACCTTCAGTCGCCTCCACGAGGGAACCGCAGCCAGAAATGATATCAACGCGGGGACTCAGGATGGAGGAAACTGAGGCACCAAGGAAACGGCAAGGGCAGGGACTCCAGCCTGATGTGGAGCTTGGAGAATGTTCATCCACGGACCATTCCCTGCTCCCTACCGGGTGCTTCCTATGCTTGGTCCACCTCTTCCTCCCCCAGGACAGTCCCGTCACAGCCTGCCGTCTGGATGCTGGCACCCCGAGCTCTCTGGCAGGGTGGCAGACGGGCTCATGGGAAGCGCTGGGTGGATTTCCAGGGCCACAGAGATGTTCGCTGCCACAACAATCCCAGGTATTTGCAACCGCAAGCAATAAAAGTGCTCAGGAGCAGCTGCTCCACAAATAAGACTTGACCTCGATGCTAACACCAACCGCCACCGGAGCCTCTTCACTGGTCTCCGTAGCCAGAACAGCACCGAGCAAGAGACAATCACAGAATCGCCTGGGTTGGAAGGGGCCTTTAAGACCATCGAGTCCAACCAGGGCAAGCTATGAAGGACCTTTCCATGTGATCAGGCCCCAAACGCTCTCATGCACAGCCCTGCGGAGGTGGTTTCAAGCTCCCCTGCCACCAGTCTGCCGGTGCCAAGTGGATTAATCCAGCAAAACAGGTGGCGTCCTGAGCAGCAGGTCAGGCACGGCGGCTCTCAAGCCCCGCACTGGGCTGGCAGGCAGCTCCCTACAGCTCTGGGGGCAGAAGAGTCATTGAATGGTCGAGGGTGGAAGGGACCTTTATGATCATGGAGTCCAACCATCAACGCAACGCACCCAACACCAAGCCCAACAACAACCCAATGCCAAACCCCCCACTACCCCATGTCCCTCAGCACCACGTCTGCCCAGCTTTTAAATCCCTCCAGGGACGGTGACTTCACTCCTGCCCTGGGCAGCCTGGTCCAACAACCCTTTCGGAGAAGAAGTTTCTCCCAACATCCATCCTAAACCTCCCCTGGCGCAACTTGAGGCCGTTTCCTCTTGTCCTGTGGCCTGTTCCCTGGGAGAAGAGACCGACCCCCAACTCTCTACATCCTCCTTTCAGGGAGTTGTAGGGAGCGAGAAGGTCTCTCCTCAGCCCCAGAGCTGCCCCAGCTTGACCAAGCAATGGTGTGTGGGGCAGAAGAGAAAGAGCTGCCATGAGCGAACGGCAAGAACTGGGAAAAACCAGATGTGCTTATGATGAAATACTAGGGAGATTGGCGAGAGCTGTGTAGAGAGGGTCTGCAGCAGGAGAGACAGGGCAGCCCCGTGGTGGGCACGGCAGGAACCTGTCCTACCTCAGGGAAGGACAGGGGCTAGCAGGGCTCTGCTCCGCACAGGGCTCTGTACCCCGGGCCGGCGTTCTGGAAGCGGATTGATTTCCCAGCCTCGTGTCCTGATGTGCTTCAACTCTGCCCCCTCGGAGCGGCAGAAACCACCGGCAAAGGGTTTCCATCAGCCACTCCGACGCCGTCTCCTGCCGGCTGGGCGTGCCACCTTCGCGGCCTCCCGTATTTAAGCGTGACAATAAATATCCTCGGTGCGTACGAAGGACCTCGCCAGCTGGGTTATTCGCGCTGGATGCCAAGAGCGGGCCAGGCCGACTCGGTGCCTCCAGCGTGATCGATCACCCCCAGCATCCCCCAGCTTGGGGAGCTGTAAATCACACGTCCTGTGGAAGCGCCACCGCTGCGCACAGCGGCTGCCATGCCAGGGCCACCTGAAGGGCCACCAGCCCAACGGCAAATGACGCAGCTGCCCTAAATCGCTGCGGCCGGGGAGCCGGGGGAAGACGTGACAAGTGTTTGCTTTCCCAGGCTCTTCTCCCCGTGTCTCGCTGGATGCCAGGAGCAGGTTAATTAGTCGTCGGGGCGGGCTGGCGCTGAGCGGAGGTTACGTTAGGGAGGATGTGGGAGTAATTAAGGCCGGGATCCCCAGGGGGCTGGCAGGTCAGCATCCCCCCCTTTTCCCAGCGAGGGCCGCGCAGAAAAGAAAAATGCTGCCAAAGGAGGGCAAAAGCCAACCGGAGCCACAGGATTCATCGATCCAACAGGCAGAGAAAGTGAAAACACCGGGAGGAAGCATCGCGCTCATGCCGCCATTAGCAGTGAGCAGCTCCATTAACACGCGGCGTTGGAGAGGCAGAGGACTCGCCTCCTCTGCGAGGTGGGCAATGCCGGAGAAGCAGCTTTGCTGTAACTGTTTTTAATTAAACCAAGCGCTCACCACTCTGAATGTGGCATCAGATCGTCACACGCGTGGCTTTAATTAAAGCTCTGGCTTTCCCCTTATCGAAGCACATAAATCCCAGCAAAGAGCTGCAGGTTCTCCCTTGGGCTGGCTTCCAGCCCTCAGCTCGCCCCGCGCTCAGATGCTTTCTGTGCTGCTACAGTCGGTGTCATCAACACCCCAGCAACACCTTCAACAGGGGCCGAGCCTTTTCCTGTGACATCTGCTCCTCTGACACACTCAAGTGACAAAGTTCTGCTGTTACTCAGCGCCTGGAGCTTTCTCCCACTGACCCACGGCCAGATGTGGCTCTGGATCACGGCTGAGAAGCCGCTGTTTCTCCCCAAGCCCAGCCGTTCGCGGTTATTTGTTTGCAAGACGAGAGCTGTCGTGCTTTGGCAAGACAAGGAGCACTCCCGAGGCGCCCCGAGGCACGGCGAGTAGCACCAACACACGAGAAAACCACCTCAAGAGCTGGCAGGGGCTTAAATATGGCTGGGGAGAGAAGAGCTGAGCTTAACACAAGGGCAGGCGAGGCAACACGGCGAAGAAGCGAAGGGCAGCCAAGGCCAGGAGACCTTGGAGGGTCCCTCCTTCCCGTGCCTGGTGGGGCACTAGGTGGCACTCGCAGCAGCACGCACCCGCCCAGCTATTCCCGGAATAATAATTAAAAAAAAAAAATAAAAATCACTAGGACTGTTAGCTGTGGCCAAATAAACGCTTTAACAACTTGATTGTTAACCGCAGTAATAAGCGATTTTGAGGAGAATCGCTGCCGTTACGGACAGCCCTCGGTGAAAAGCTATAGGCTGTTTAAAAATAATGACTCTGCCCAGCCAAAGGCTGCAGTTTGGAATTCTGCTTATCATCAATTAGCGGCTGCTTTGCCAACAAAGGACAATGCGGAGCCCATAGGACAATGCTTCCCAGCTGGCCTGTCCCCAACAAATTAAAGTTGCAGCCCTGATGAAGCAGGAGCCGTTTAAGCACAGGAAGCTTTTTGGAATTAACTCTGTCCTCCTCCTCCAAAAAGGAACACCTCCCCCGCAGCTCTCGGGGAAACTCAGGAAGAAAATATTCCTGGGATGCCGGCTCCCGAGCCACGCGCGCTCCTCAGGCACACCGGGCAATGTCACCCCCCTGGCCGGAGGGCGGGCTGGCCACCTACGGGGTGCCACACACTCAGGAATGGCTGTGTCCTCGCAGAGGGCTCGGGGACAGACATCAGCCCGGGCACATCATCTTATTTGACGTGATGCACGGCCCCTCTCCAAGCCCCGCAGAGGAGGTTTGCTAATGGAGGCACCTCAGGACGCCCTCCCACACACAACCTGCTGCAAAGAGGGCTCCGAGAGCTAGAAATTTATGCCAGGGCCTGAAAAATACGCTTGATAACGCAGCAAGGGGACGCGGAGGACTTTTGGCGCAGAAAAACCCAAGCAACTGGCTCCCAGGCAGGCTGTCACTGCAACACACCGCCCCGGAGTCTGCCTCTCGGAGGGAGCAGGACAAGCAGACCAGGAGCCTCCTCCCTCGCTTCCCGCCCGGACGCTGCTCTCTTCAGACCCCGCCTTGGCCACAGCCTCCCGACAGCCGTACCTTTGCTCGGTCAGGATCTCCAGGACGTTCTCGGCCAGCCAGATATTCTTCGCCGTCACATCCCCGCCTGAAAGCAAAGAGGGAGAGGGAAGAGAAAAGCCAGGCAGATGAACCGGCATGGTTCTGTTGCCAGACTCGACCGAACCACTGACCGCTTCGATCCCTGCGTCCCCAGTGAGGCAAAGCTAATTACGGACTCTTGCTCCCTGTCTGAAGAACACGCTCCTGCCTGCTCCCTTCCTGCCTGCCCCACGTCCTTGGCTGTCCCTAGATACCACACATCTCCAGGCACAAGTGCCTTTTTGACAGGGAATCAAGGGGTCTTTCCTGCAAGAGTATTCTTGCAAAAGCAGCGTGCTAATACAGAGGCAGTAATTACCCTTCTGGAAAGCAAAGGAGAAGCCAGAAAGGGACGAGATTCAGTAGCCGGAAAAGAGAAAACATTTGCATCTGCTGAGCCTGCAAAGGGGAGACAGTGTCTGCAAAGAGTGCCCAAACTCTCAAATAAAGGCCAAAGGTGTCCAAGTGGCACCTCGCGCCCCCGACGTGGGCCTTCAGCACGAAGCCGGAGCCTTTGGCCACCGTCGCTGGGAGCGGAGCGGGACTCCTGCTCGCCGGGGCATGGAAAACGCCTAAAGCAGGCAAGCCAAAACAATGGGATCATAACAATTAAGGCATCGTAAAAGTGGTGAGAAGTGAGACAGCGGCGTCCTTCCAGAACAGAAGGGGCCCTGAACGGGGAGGTGCAACCAAGGGGAAACAAGGGATGCCTTCACCAGTGGTTTTTAAAACGTTCTGTGTTTACACTGTGACAACGGGGCCAGGGCAGCTTGGCTCACGCCCAGGGCTCTGTCCCCTCCCTCCCCATTCTTCCTCCCCTGAAGAGCAGACACGGCAATTTCCAAGGCGGGCTGCCCAGCCCCGTGTCACAGGCGCGGACAATAAAAACACAATGTCAGGTTTTACGGTGGGACATTAATTCCTCCTCCGTGCACGTCAGTGGCCGGCACCAGCACCCGGCAGAGAACACGGAAGAGGCACCGTTCCTGAGAATCCGGAAAGGCGTGTGCGCACGCACGGTTGTGGGGTGCTTACACCGAGGGCTGGGGGGAACGCGCTGCAGGCCACCACACGGCCGGTGCCAGCTCCCTGGAGGGGCCACTGACTTGACGTGGGGTGAAGCAGCCTCTCTGATGCGTTACAGAGGAGCCACACGCACGGCTCTTGCCATCCCAGAGGTCAGAGCAGGGACTAAGGATGATCCTGGGGCTCTTGCGCAGCGCCACGGGGTGAGAGCTGGAGCAACAGGAACCAATACGCTTCCTGGCTGTGCCAGCATCTGCCAGAAGCCTCCTGGCGCTCTCTGTGATTCACCCCTCGTAGAGGCTGTTGGGAGCAAGGCTTATCTTCTGCCTCATCCTCCCTGGAGAGATTTCCTCACCAGACAGGTTGGGGCAGGCTGGGTGCCTGCAGCGAGCCCTGCTCCTGCCTGTCAGCTGGGGACAGAGACATTCGGGAAGTCTGTCCCGACGGCAGCACAGTCTCTGGCTCTGACGCCAAGCGCAGCGTGCCACGAGTCAGCCCTGGTCCGCCACCGGCAGCGTCCAGCCCCAGCACCGAGCTGGGGGGACGCAGGCAGCAGTCACCGCGCTCCCGCGGCACAACTCACCCGCGATCTGCTTCATGAAGGTCATGCAGACGCCGTCGGCACCGAGCACCCCGCTCTTCACCAGCTCCCGCAGCAGCCACACCAGCTGGGCAGAGGGAGAAATCGGTGTCGCTTTTGCCACAGCCTCCCCCAGGACACCTCTCCCCAGCACCGGGGCTGCCTCGGCTGGCAAACGCCGCCACATTTCCCTTCCCCGAGTCCTTAATGTGGAGCAAAGGAGCTCCGGCTGCCCCCCAAGCCCTCCACGCTCAAACGCCCTCTGCCTGGAGGGCGTGAAAGGAGCGATCTTGGGGAGAAAACCTTCTCCTCACCTGGGTCCGGCAGGTGTCCTGCAGCTTCAAGTACTTCTCCATGAGAATGTGGTTGATCTTGTTGAGAACGATGTTCATGCCATCTCGGCTCACCAGCGCCAAGTCCCGGTAGCACTGCAGCAGAGAAGAAGGGCAGGAGATGGTTACAGATGAAAGAAAACAGACATCGATTTTGTCAAAGCTGACCAGATAACAGCAAATAAATGAATCTCAGGGCAAGAGCACTGAGGCAGGCACCTGAATCAGCAGCCCCAAGCCAGGCCGGGAGAGCCATTAATTCCCCGGGGCGTTATAAACAGATAGCTGGATTCCCTGGGTTCCGCTCCAGGAGCCAAAGGTTTCTCACTCCAGAACGGACACCATGGGGCATCCCTGTCCCCTCATCCCAGCCCTCCCCGCACCCCGCAACCACACGGTTCTGGAGAGACCAGCGCTCGAGGGAAAAGACAGACAGCGGTCCTTCAGGAAGGAGCGGGTAATGAACAGGCACAGCCAGGTGGCTTAAGCACCCCACTGCTCCAATCTCCCTGCCACCAGCGACCACCGGCACCGCACCGCAGATGCCCACAGGACTTGGGGTCACTACGACGCGATGCTGGTTCGACCCGGCCGCGTGGGAGCTCCAGGGAGGCGCAGGAGCGGAGGCAGCGTGTCCCCATGCCACCCACTCCTGCTCGCACACGCCTTCCGAGCTCAGAGCTGACTTCAGAGACAGTCTGGCTCAAAACCACACTGCCACATCGGCTTATTTCGGGTTAGAAATCCAGACCTCCTGCCCACGGTCCAAAGCGGCAGATTTGGTGGGGTTGTGCTATGGGATTGTAGGGAAAGGAAGGACTTTCTCCATCTCCTCTGCCACCAGCAGCCAGACAAAAAGCTGGCCAGAGAGAGAGCAAAGGTGCTGGCTCTCCCTTCCCCTCTGCTTGGACAGCAGGGGGTGGAGGGTAATTAGGAAGTAATTTGCTAAGTGGTTCTGCATGAATGTTAATTTGTGCCAGTAAATGTCATGATATTCCAGAGAGCAGGGGTCTGGTCTCTGCATCCTCCTTTAGAGAGTTAATGAGGCCTCAAAAGATCTCTTTGATTTGAATCCCTGTGCTCAGGCTTTCCCCCTCCCGTTTTCATATAGCTCCCTGTAAAATAAATAAATAAAATCTAAAAATCCCAAACAACAACAACAAAAAAGAATCCAATAGGTGTAGACTCTTTGGGGCCTTTAATTGCTTTTGAAATGCTAAATGAATACCCACAGAGCAGAGCCAGACTCGAAGCCTCCACACGGCCGCCTACCTGGCCAGGAACGAACATCTGCCTCCCCTGCACCAGCTTTGGAACAGAAACGCAGGGAGCGCGCCAACGGGGACGCGCAGGGGACAGAACCGGTCCAGGACACAGCCCCTCAGGAAGCACAGGGGACGGCAGTTCCCCCGCGGGTCTGCCCAAACTCAAAGCTTTTCCTTTGTTTGGATAGCGACGGTGGTGTCGGGTCCCTGCCTGGATCCCACCCGCTGTGCTCCACCACAGGGTCACAACCGCCCATCGCCCCTGGCACGTCCCTCTCGCCCTCAGGAGCAACGACAAGATGAACATTTTTCATCTTAGTAGCTTCTCCTGGTGGTCAGTAGCTTCTGTGCTCAAAGAATTCATGTTTTTCTGGGTGAAACACCCAGGCGTTGGTTTTCTGCCGGATGTGTGCGAGGTGCAGCATCCACATTCGCCTTTAAAGCCACCGAGTTGTGCTGTGACACGGCCCTGCGCGCCTGGGCTAGCTCCCGAGCGGCCGGGCCCATTCCAGCAGCAGCTTCAGGAGAAGGGCTGGAACAAACCGCTTGAAGAAACATTGAGGGACTCACTTCTGGTTGGGTAGCTAAGTCCCAGGAGGAAGGTCCCCGTAATCCCATTACCCAGGGAAGTTTGGCAGCTCTTCGCCTTGCTGACAGCATCCTTCCTCAAACCCCATAGGCAAACACGGCAGAAACCAGAGCGCAAACCACACCTACGACGCTGCGGATCCGGGGCCCAAAGTACAACCGGACCGGGGAGAACAATTCCCGTTTTACCAGGGTCACGGCAGTACGGCATGGCACCGACCGGTCGCTGAGCTGGGTCAGACCGGGCCCCTGATTAACGATAACCCAAAGGAAGGTGCTGGGAGACAAATCTTCAGGGCTCCAGCGGATGGGGGTGGGGAGAAAACCTGAATTTCTTGATTACTGCCAAGGCTGCAAACAATCCACCCTCTCCTCCCGCTCTCGGGAGACTGGGGCTGCCACTTGCTCAGGCCATTTAATTAACGGGAAGGAACAAATGATAAATGTTCCCTTTAAATGAGGGGAGAAGAAAAACAAAAGACAGCAGCTATGGAGCGGAGGAGAGAGGTCCTCCTCCCGCCCAGCAGCGGGGCAGGAGAGGCGCACGATGGAGGAGATGCCGGGGAAGCGCCGGGCTCATCCGCGGGGAGGGCTCCGTGCACTCTGATCCCGGAGCAGAGCGTTAATTAAAGGGAGAGGTACCAGGTGGAGGAGGGAGATCTGACGGATCAGTGGCTGTCACTTTGATATTTGAAGGCGGTCAAGTGTCCCTGCTCGCAGCTGGACAAGTTTAGCAGGGCTCATCTCTCCTGGCTGGAGCGCCGAGGCAACACAGGGGGAGGAGGAGACCCGCCGGCTTCTGCCCATCCTCCCCCGCGGCAAGGGCAGGGCTGTGCCACCATTCCTTTAATCCACCGGCGAGGGGACGGGGCAGCTCGACCCCCCTCCCAAAAAGGAAGGGAGATGTGTTTTGAACAGCCTCGCTGGGGGGAAATAGGGGATACCTCCGCCTCCCCTCCACGCACCACCAGCCACAGGTGGGCGACACAGTGGGAGATGCACCGGATCCGCACGCCGGAGACAGACACCCACTGAAGAAATACAAGATGACCAAGCAGATGGCGCGAGATGCCTCTGCTGGCGTGCCGGGACTGGAGCCTGCTCGGCTTCCAGGGCAACAAGCACTAAAATACCCTTGAACACAAACATATCTATGATATCCCTCATTTTTGAGGCAAAACAACAGGTCCCAGGAGGACGGTGACGCCTCGTGGGGTACGCTTGATTCAGCACCACTTCCACACCAAGCTGGGTTCGGTGCTCGCGTGCTGACACCCGAGGTGCGAATCTTCACCCGTGACCAGCGATGGGAACGGCCACTTGTCCTGGTTTGAGTGACACTACTGCGGACAACCAGGGCTGGCCGCACCGAGCATCCTGGACCCGCGGGCTTCTCACTGGAGGATAGAGAGAGCTCTGCCCTCTGCGTGACGATTTCAGAGCTCTCCCAAGACGCCGTGCCAGTCAGGCAGACGTTAACCCCTCTTCACAGTCAGGGAGCAAAGGCAGGGAGCAATTTCCCCCCCAAAGCCTGGCAGAAAAATCCCTGACCATCTCCCTGTCCTTGCTGTCTGGCTACAGGGCAGGTGGCAGCAACAGATGACATCAGAGCCCAGCAGAGCCGCAGATCCAATTACTCCCTAAGAAAAGTAACGTGCTCCGAAGAGCGGATCTGACGAGAGCAGTAGGATCAGCCACCTCTAATTAATGTGGCCATGAGCAGCAAAGCATGTCCCCAGCCTGCCATCCCCGAGAGACGGCATGGGCACCTGCCAGCAGCGGGGCCACAAGGGAGCCCGACCGCTCGCCGCTCTGCCAGAGGAGACCACGGAGGGGGACGTGCCGGGCAGGCTTATCCCGACCCCTCGCAGCGGGATGGCCGGCAAGTGGCATGCAGATGGAAAGCTGGAGCATGCCGGCCTCGCTTAATCTTTGCTTCCAGTGTATGGAGGTGTAGGGAAAGCACCTGCCCTGCGAGCCTTACGCTCAGTCAACCACGTCTGGATACTCCCCGCCGCATCCCAGCCATGGTCCACCACGTTCTAGAGGGGAGAAGAGCATTTTGTTCTATGTGGAGGAGGTTCACCCCTTGGAAGACAACTATTCAGCAACTAGAAATACCCTTTGGCTCCCGCAGTGCCTTGGAAAGAAGAATGCAGCCAGCGATGCTCCGAGCCTCAGCTGAATTCAGCCTCTCCAGGCTTCCAAGTCTTGTGGTCGGCGCAGGAGGCAGAACCGGGCCAGAGCGGAAGGACAGCAGGGCTGGGGACTCTGCGGTCAGGGTTTGGGAAGGCTTGAAGCCAACAAGGAGAGCGGAACTCAGCCATCCAACCCATGAGAAACCTGACTCGCACCAGCACCGTAAGCAATCAGGCCTATAGGCTCTCAGGAGAAGTGCATTTTGCTTTCAAGAGGCAATTTCTGGGGAATGGAGCTGTACCTCCATTGACAAGGACCATCCCATCCAGCAATGCCGAGGCAGCTCTGAGTTCCAGGAGCTAATGCGGATCTATTGCTTTGGTGGAGAGAGCTCTGCCTTCATAGCAGAGATTAAATCAAGAGAGAATATTGCATGAGTCACCTTCGGTCCAGCGCAGCGCCAGGATTTAGAGAGCATCCTTAATGGCACGCCACTCAGCCACGCTCACAACAGACCCTGCCGCCTGCAAGAGCCCACTTCAACCCTTTTAATCCTGCCCAACACCTGCCAACCAAAATGCATCCAAACAAGGACCCCCGGGTACCGCTGGCCACGCACGGCCCTTCCAACAGGGCTTTCGTTTTTCCTCCTCTGGTTCCTATAACAGAACATCGTTTTCAGCTCCCTCCCAAGCACCCCCAGTTTGTAGCAACAGCCCCAAACCCCCACCCGAGATCTTGAGAACACAAAACACTCATCTTCCTGTCTGTAGGTGAGTAACTTCAATTTTAAAATCGCATTTTACAGCGTCGTTAAGAAAAGTTATTTAAAAATTAAATCCGGTCTGTGAAATTAATAGAGGTGGACTGCTAAAAAGCAATTTTCTCTAGGAATTGAACATGTTCCTCCTCTGGAGTCTCGGTGATTATTTCTGTAGGCATCTACATCTGGCTTCCAGCACGCCAACCCATTCTGGGCCTCCAAAGACAAGACAGAAACTGGGAAAGGCCTTACAGTTTCTTGAAGAATCAGTACTTGCCTCCCACGGCGAAAACCAATTAATTCTAGGGCTGTGAAAGAACCCAGCCAAGCTCCCTTCGCCGGCGGCAGCGCCTGTGTTCCCTTCAGCGGCAGCTGCTGCAGCCCCTGCGCCACGTGGCCGCAACAAAACCAGGACCGGTCCAAGCAAAGTCATTGCCCCGCTACAATAAACACAGCTCAGCGCTGAGGGTTCCAGCCAGGCGCCTTCTGACGCCTGCATGAGACCCAGAACTTCCCCAGCTCCCAGTCCCCGGCTGCCTGGAAACGCAAGGAAAAAATCTCTGGCGGACAAAGTCTGGGCACTCACCGAGGGGCGCAGACGTGCCTTACCTTCTGCGCCTGAGCAGGTTCCGTCAAGACCAGAGTGAAAAGACCCAGGCAGATCTCCTCGTGCTGGGGGGTTCCTTTACATATCTGGGAGAGAAAAAGGCAAGCGCCATCGGTGAGCGGGCGAGACGGGACGTTAGGGGACGGTCAGGGAAGCAACAGGAGGAGGAAACCCCTCTCCAACCCACCAAAAGGGTGCTCAACGGAGCACCCAGCACCCAGCGAGGAATTCCAAGCGGGATCACAAGGGAAGACAGAAAACACCCAGGGTCTCTCGAACATTTGTACCCTGTTGCAAAGTTAGCGCTGGTGCAAACCTCTCAGTACCGAGAGCTTTCCAGCGCTTTTAGTTGGACCACTCCAGGATCTCTCGTTACTGACGGGCAACAAAGCCCCAGAGTCTTGCCCGTGGCTGAGCTCTTCTTACAGACTTTCCTACAACCTGGTCATCAAGTGGGAAAGCGTTTCACGAGCTTCAGAGCCCTAAAAATCCAGCCTGGGTTGCCGACCTTTTCCCATTAAGGGAAAGCAACTCTGTGCCACTGACTGCAACAGCCCAAGGTGTTCTGGGGAGGAAAAAATGCAACCACCACGTCTGAGAGCCCATTAATGTGTCAGACGACAGCTTCCCTTATACGGTAACATCTGCAGCTTGCCGGCAAGTATTTTAAGCCTATGCAGAGTTAGAAATAAATGCTCCATCCCTCAATAGAAAGGCTGAACCCGCCCTTTCCAGGTCTGGAGTCCGGCTGTTCAGAGGCCAGGAAAAAGCTGATCCGAGCAGCGCAGGAGTAGAAAAAATATAGGAGAAATGCAAACAGCAGCAGCGCACGCACAGCGACGGAGTCCTGTGTGCGCGCACACGTACACAGCACCCGTGCGCTGGGAGAGACACACGCTCGGCCAGATTTCAGCAAGAAATTGCATTGCAGGTTGGCTTCCAAACAGGCGATTAGGCACGGACTAAAGCCGCGGTGGTGTTTTGTGTTTTAACTGTAAGAGCTCTGGGAATCCTTGACAGGCTGAGAGCGGCGAGAGCACGGCAGGCTCTGCTCCCCAGCCTCTTCCTATCTGCCTGGTCTTTGAGCCTCGCTAATAGCGCGCGCGCCCACTCCCTCGGAGAGAGATCCGTGCAGGTACAATACTCCACGAATTATTTCCTCCAGGCAGGATTTCTTATCTCTCAAGGAGCTGACACTTACGTGAGCATTGAGGGCATCGTTAGCTTCCCTCTCCGACAGCCCGTTGGTTAGCGAAGTCACGATGCCCACGCATCTCTCCAGCCTCTGAAAGAGAGAAAAGCCAAACATCACAAACTGGGAAGCACAAACACTCCAGCACATCCTCGCCGACACAAAGTAGGGCCGAGGCTGCTTTGACCCCCACCCAAACACCTGAACAGACAGAAAACCAGCCAGCGAGGCAACAGCCGCTCTTGGCTCGTGTCAAGGCTCTGAACCTCCTGCCAGCTGGAGAAGCCACCACTTCATCAACGTTCATTTACTCGCAGGTTTGGGCTTTAAATACTCTGCTGACACCACTCGAGGAGCCAAAAAGCAAATGTGTGATTATTCAGCGATACTAATACTGATGTCACTTTGATACGAGGCCAAGACGCGGTCGTGCAAAGGCTGAATTTGAGGCAGGGCTGTCAGTCCTCGCTCTGAGCGCGGAGCTGCAGCCCGGGATGAAGAGCTGTCCCTGTCCTGGCATCCAGCAGCTCCCGTCCGTCTGGGAACCCCGGGCTGCGGGGCAGCAGCCTGGAAACCTTCTGTCCTCCTCACTTAACGTCTGAGCAGCTGCTGGCTGAGAATAAGCAGCAGGAGCAGATGTTTGCATGCAAACGCCCCAAGGGATGAAGTGATGGGAAGAGCCACAAAGCCAGGAGTGGTAAGTTACAAGAGTGCAGGCATGAAAATACTTGGAAAAGCAAATGGCAAAGGCTTCCACTCCACTGCAGAGAACTCAGAGCTGTCCCCTCTCCATGTAGAACTGGTTTCCTCTCTCCAGCAGGCTGGGCACCAGTGTTAGCTGATGTCTGCCTCTGGAGCGAGGAAAATGTGAGCAGAGCAGTGTGACCCTGGGCACGGGGACGCCACCTCCTCTCCCCACCTCGCGGCGCCGTCTCAGACACGGTGACGGAATGTCCGCGTGGACTCAGGGGCTCACCACGTGCCCTGGCAGCAGCGGTGACACCCGAGAGCCCGCAGATGGGTGGAGAGCAGGGATGCAAGAGCTCCTTTGACGCCGGGGTCTTGCTCTCCTGCTACGGCTTGCATGGCGAGACATTGGTCTAAATTAAACCCCGCCATAAAGAGCTCCATTGCCACGCAAGGGAGATGTGCCCCGTTGTCTTTGCTGGTGCCACCACTTCCACGCCAGAGCCGCGGACCCGGCTGGACTGTTTTGGCCACGGCAGCGGCTCGAGGGCAACGAGGGCTCACTTTCCTGGAGTTTCCTTGGAGCCTACAGTTAACGGAGCGGTGACCTGTTCGCACCCGGGAGAAGCGGCAAAAGCAGCCCAGGACAGGCAATAAGCAGGTTACAAGAAGGTTATTTCTACAAAGTCACTTTTTCATGAAAATGCAAACACATCGCACCGATTATGGAACTGATCAGCAGCTCCTCTGCATATCAAAGGGGCTGCGGGGAAGAAGCTATTGAGAGAGAGGTCAGCAGTTCTCCCCTCCCAGGCAATGTGAAAGACGGGGGACTGGTCAGTAAGGCAGAGATAATGCCTTTGAGAACCGGCTTTGTTCCGGGCCCAGCGATGGCATTATGAAAGAGCAATGGGGCAAACCCCATGAAAATCTCAGCTCCAAAGCAGATGAATTATTTGAAAGGGAGGACAAGATCCAGCAGCTGAAAAAACAGAGTTTGAAAAATCCCAGTGAGAAACAAGACAACTTGTTGGCAGATAATGCAGCCAATGAGCCACCAGAAGAGCTCTGCAAGGAAGTTCAGTGTCAAATAATGTCTTTGAGCGGAGACCCGCCGTTGGACCTGCAGGATCGGGGTTTGGTGTTCCCTTCTTGGGACAAACAGGAGACGCACCAACTCACTGCCACCAGGTACGGAGGTTATTTGAAAGCAGTATTTCTACCTTTGAGCAAGTTTAATGGTTCATGCTCCCATAAAAACCTCTGCCGCCTCTACCAAAACCCACAGCAGATCAAGACAGTAATTCCTCCGTGTCACCACCTGGTATCAGACATATTTTTACGTGCACCAGTCCTTCTGATCACATCTTTTGCCCCAAAACGGATGTGTTCAATTACTGCCACCAGCAGCTCCGACCACTGCTAGAAGGAAAGACCGGAGGAGGTTCTTCCCTAAACATGGCAGCCTATTGACTGCGAAAACTCCACGTGCAATGATCACGCACGGTTTTTCCTGTGTACGCTCCGCTTCCTGTTTGTTGGAGTCTTTAACACAAGAAACACGAAACTTGTGACAGTAAATCCATCAGCGCTCAGGAGTATAATTAATACCCGAACCAGTTTCTCCCAACTGACCGAGCTTTTAGTCAAAAGTGCTGCTTTCCAGGGGTTTGAGAGAGGCACGGGAGGGAGGTTTGCTGGATAAAAATGGCTCTGCGAAGTCTTCTCCTGGGACTTCTGTTTGCTCGGACACATCACCTTCACCAAACGTTATCTCCATCACACTCGCTGACCCATGGCGGCTCCTTCCAGACCTGATGCTCTCAGGGAAAGCTCTGGGTGGGAGCCACCCGGACCCCAGGAGACCCGCTTCAGCAGCCCAGAGCCCATTTCCAAGCCCAACCGAAGTTCCCAGCCATGCCAGGCTCACAGTTACACGGGTCTGAAGCTGGGAACGTTCTGTCCAGACCTGGACAGGACCCAAAACACACACGGGGACCAACGACCGCTTTGAAGGAATATAAATACACTCCAAATGGCAAAGGACAGTTTCCAGACCTTGAGACCTAGTTGTTCCAGTTACCACCCTGTTTTTCTCCTGCAACTGAAATCCAACATGGTTTTTTTTTTTTGTCTGCACGGCTTCACGAGCCCCAGATATGCTCGTTTCCATCACACAATAAATAACCAGTCTCTCCCACAAGTCTAGCAGAGCACGAGAGCATCGCCGTCCCCGTGGCACCGGGGAAGCCGGCCCTACATCCCCGCGCACTCGCTGAGCTGACCCTGCGAGCCAGATGGAAACCAGCGTTACAGAAGGGCCCGAGCACTGTCTCCGTCTCACCCGGGTCCCTGCAGCGGCTCTTCCGCAGCTCCTCCACACCAGGAACAGATCCCAGTTGTCCTGGGGAGACCCCAAACTTAGAATCATAGAATCTTCATGGTTGGAAAGGACCTTTGAGATCATCGAGTCCAACCATACACACACACAAAAAAAAAGCCCTACAATCTCTGTCACTAGAGCACGCCCTGAAGTGCCAAATCTACACGTTTCTTAACTACCTCTAGGGATAGTGACTCAACCCCCTCCCTGGGCAGGCTGTTCCAGTGCCTGACCACTCTTTCAGGAAAGGAATTCTTCCTAATGTCTAATCTAAACCTCCCCTGCCGCAGCTTCAGACCATTTCCTCTGGTCCTGTCGTTATTCACCTGGGAGAAGAGGCCAACACCCACCTCTCTGCAGCCTCCTGTCAGGTAGTTGTAGAGGGCAATGAGGGCTCCCCTCAGCCTCCTCTTCTCCAAACTGAACATGCCCAGCTCCCTCAGCCTCTCCTCATACGGCTTGGTCTCCAGACCCCTCACCAGCTTGGTAGCTCTCCTCTGGACCCGCTCCAGCACTTCAATGTCCCTCACGTACAGAGGGGCCCAGAACTGAACACAGCACTTGAGGGGAGGCCTCATCGGTGCCGAGTACAGAGGCACAAACTTTCAGAGGCACAAAACTTTCCCTGCCTGTAAAAATAAAACGTATCTCTTTTCCCAGACAAAGCTCAATGGGAAGCAGGAGCGCGCTGTGTAATGTTGGGGCTGGTGAACACTGGTCAGAAAGTTTCCTGGACACTGGGGTGATGAGTTCTGTCGGTGCTCAGCCTTCATAACCCCACTGCAAGCAGGGCTGGGGCAAGGCGGGCAGGGACCCCCCAGCTGTGAGGTGGGTTTTGCTTAGTGCGAGCCCCCTCCCTGCACAGGGCTGGGCAAGGGGAGCAGCCTG
>VWZL01001311.1:0-31832 GCA_013396915.1 Stercorarius parasiticus | reverse complement strand
TTCATACCAGTCTCACACCCCAGCTCCCTTTGGTCTTTTACACCAGACTACGATACTGAATACTTTGTTCACATGAATACCGGGTTCTATCCTGTTTCAGTACAAAAAATAGAAGCTCCACACACCACCCACTCAGTTCACACAGGCCAACAATCACTTGTCTGATAATTCCCACGTCCCGGCAATTGCCCGGATGGCAGCTGAACTGATGATGTAGAGTTGAAAAGCTTCATCTACCATCATTAGTCTTGCATCTACTTCCCTAGCTCTGTTTTTAGAATTAAGTAGCCCAAGGCTGTGTGAGCTGCCCTCATTCATCTCATCAAAACACTACACTAGGAAGAACATACATGGCGATTAAGACCAGCTTGGTATCTCCCCATTGCAAGGGGAAATTTCCCCCTCTAAAAATACAGTAGAAAGTTTTGCCTCCAATTCCAAGGCTCTTCAGCAAGCTCTGGGAGACTTTATCTAAAATTCAGTTAAAATCAAGGATAGGAAATGTCTCCTCAAGCTGGAAATTTGATCTACTATAATTCTGCTAAAATATTAAAAAAGGATGAGAAAACAAAGTCACAGATCTTTCATTTAAGTTGGTCAAACACTGGAACAGGCTTCCTAGAGATGTGGTCATTGCCCCAAGACTGTCAGTGTTTAAGAGGAGATAAGACAATGCCCTTAATTTGCTTTAACTTTTGGTCAGCTCTGACATGGTCAGGCAGTTGAACTAGATGATCTTTGTACGTCCCTTCCAACTGAAATATTCAGTTAGGACAAGAAATATTCAGATAAGACAAGAGGAAATGGCCTCGACTTGTGCCAGGGGAGGTTTAGGATGGATATTAGGAAAAATTTCTTCCCCGAAAAGGTTATCGAGCATTGGAACAGGCTGCCCAGGGCAGTGATGGAGTCGCCATCCCTGGAGGGATTTAAAAGCCAGGCAGACGTGGTGCTGAGGGACACGGGTTAGTGGTGGTTTTGTCACTGTTGGGTTGATGGTTGGACTCAATGATCTTAAAGGTCTCTTCCAACCTGGACGATTCTATGCTCCGATCCTATCCTATCCTATCCTATCCTATCCTATCCTATCCTATCCTATCCTATCCTATCCTATTCTTCAGAAACAAATGAGAAACAAAAGAAGAAAGAAGCAAGCTGGCAACCTCGATAAAGTCTTGGGTCAAAGATGACCTCAAGTATACCACCTCTGGTGGCAGATGAAGCACTTGAGTGCTTTCCAGGGGAATCCAGAAAGAAGAGCAAGAGGTGTAGAAACTGTTATGAGAAAAAGATCCTGAGCTCCAGGCACACAAAAAGAAAGACGAGAAAGGTTGGATTTTGTAGTGATCAAGAAGTTGTGGATGCATCTTCCCTGGAAACATTCAAGACCAGGCTAGATGAGGCTTTGAGCAACCTGGTCTGGTGGGAGGTGTCCCTGCCCAGGGTAAGGGGTTGGAACTAGATGATCTTTAAGGTCCCTTCCAACCCGAACCATTCTATGATTCTATGATTCTGAGAAACAAGTCTAAGCAGAAAGGAAGATCCACAAATTTTCAATTCAAAGAACCAGTGGGGATCCCACAGAAAGCTGGAGGTTGAAGAAAGCAGAATCTCTGAATGACAAGAGGTGACAAAGCCTCCTAAACTGATGGAGAAGGTGCACGTCAAACATTCCAGGCCAGGTTGGACGGGGCTCTGAGCAACCTGATCCAGGTAAGACATCCCTGCCCATGGCAGAGGGGTTGGACTAGATGAGCTTTAAAGGTCCCTCCCAACCCAAACCATTCTATGACTCTATGAAATTTCGTTGAGGTGCTTCAGTAGACGAGGAGCGGACACCGCGCTGCAAAAGGAGCTCAGATGGAGGTACAGGAGACAAATGCTCCTGATAATTCAGGGCTGGGCATTCACCCTGCAAGAAAATACATTCAGTGCTTGAGGAGAGGAAATTTAAGGCTCTGAACTCAAGACCCATCTTGATACTCAATATATTTTCAAACCAGAGTACAATAAAATGCCCTTAAACAGACAGGACCTAAAACTGTCATGGCTGAGAAGAAGCCAGGAACCCAACCAGCAACAGAAGCAGGCCACAGTTAAATGGAAAAAAACCCCATGTTATCACAAGATTATTGCAACAAATACCAGCAATATTTTGGAGGGGCACAAACAACATCATACTTTCCTAAGTTATTGTTCTACATTTTTGCTGGCTCCTTGATCTCAAGGCTTCTTCAAAGATTTGTTTATTATAGTAAAAAGAAATATTTAAGAAGAGATTCCTGCTTGGGATGACTTCTTTGGTATCCAAGGAAAAAATGCACCAGCTGCCTGGAGCTGTTTGCCATTCGTATTCACTGACAGAATGGAGCTCTTGCACGTTGCTTGTGGGTTTTTTTTTTAACAAGAAATATTGGAAATAGCTACAGATAGCTTACATTTCTACAAAATCTTTACAAGTCCATTCTCCAAGCAGCTGTCAGTGCTTTTTGGGGCGAGTGTGTAATGCCAGAGAGAAAATCTGCTGGAGATGTAAGGATTGTACACAGCTTTTTTTATCTCCAAGTCTTTGTTTACTCCAAAAGTCACTGGAGTGGAATCTACATTAAGGAGAAATCCTAGAATCATAGAATGGTTTGGGTTGGAAGGGACCTTGAAGATCATCCAGTTCCACCCCCCTGGTGGACACCTCCCACTAGACCAGGTAGCTCCAAGCCCCGTCCAACCTGGTCTTGAACCCCTCCAGGGATGGGGCAGCCCCAGCTTCTCTGGGCAACCTGCGCCAGGGGCTCACCACCCTCAGGGTATAACATTTCTTCCTTAGATCTAGTCTAAATCTTCCCTCTTTTAGTTTAAAGCCATCACCCCTTTACCTCGTTCTCCTGCGCCTGGAGATTTCTCATTGCACTTCACTGCAGCTGCTGGTGCCAAGCTCAGAGAAAGCACGCATCATGGGGTATTTTGCTAACCAACGTGTCTCATAAAATTAATTCACTGGTCACAGAAAAGCAAATAACATTTCAAATAATGTAAAAAGACACAAAAGCCCCAAGCAACAGAACCCACTCCATATGAAAACTATCAGCAGTGTTATTAATAACTTGCATAAATTATATTAGCTATATCCTTTATTGCTAACGATAACGGCCATTATAGTAACACTTGCTATTGGGGAAAGCTAAATGCCCTCTTAAACACAGACAAAAAAGGCAAAGAAATTATTTTGAGTACAGCATGTGTACAAAATTCTGCAGAAAGACTTAGAAAGATAGAGCCACACACCCTACAACCAACAGGATTTACCACCTGAGTAATATCATCCCAATTCTGCAATGTCCTCTACAAGTAGCGGTACGAAAAACAATTATCAAAGAGATTTACAGATTATTGTTTCATTTGGGTGCTGTATTCTCAGCATCGGGCCTGTATCTTCTCTGTATCTTGCAGCGTACTGAGTAACGTCAGGATAAAAACCTTGATCCCCGCGGTTAGCACTACAAAAATCAACCGTATTTCATAACTACTGCCCGTAACTGAAGAGCAGAACTGAACCGTTAACCCTCCCGCAAAATCCTGCTACCAAAATAATGATACTATGTTAGAGGTGAGGGCTGAGTTAGGGAGAAATCATGTTATATTTTGATTCCGCATGAAAAATGCAAAATCAGACACAACAGAAAGGAAAACAACTCCGGATGAATATTGACATACTGCAAGGAAGAGGCATTAAAAAACAATTCTGATTGCTCTTATCGGCTGTAAGAAGGTTCAGAGTGACCTGAAACAGCAAAAGGATTTAATTATCCCGGAGAGACAAAGATTTTACACCATGTAAAAAGAGCTTTTTAGAATCAATTATAAGCTCCTGAGCTAGAGAGACCTATAATTATTGACAGAAATATTTGTGCCATCTCTTAAAACTACCAGTTTTACTTCGAGAAACAGGAGCACTGACCAACACCGGCTTTGTCACAAGAAACTCTTGATGACCCAGCTTTCTGCCAGGGCAAGAACCTCCAGGCATGGTTTGTTAGGATCCAACCCCATCCCAATAAAGCCAACCTTCAGGAAAATTCATGAAAAGCACCTAAAAGGATTATAGAATCATAGAATCACAGAATGGTTTGGGTTGGAAGGGACCTTTAAAGGCCATCTAGTCCAACCCCCCTGCCATGAGCAGGGACATCTTCAACTAGACCAGGTTGCTCAGAGCCCCGTCCAACCTGGCCTGGAATATTTCCAGGGATGGGGCATCTCCCACCTCTCTGGGCAACCTGGTCCAGTGTCCCACCACCCTCAACATAAAACATTTCTTCCTTGTGCCTAATCTAAACCTGTCCTCCTTCAGTTTAAAACCACTGCCCCTTGTCCTGTCACTACAGGTCCTGGTAAAAAGTCTCTCTCTTTCTTAGAAGCCACCTTTATACATTAAAAGGCCGCAATAAGGTCTCCCTGGAGTCTTTTCTTCTCCAGGCTGAAGAACCCCAACTCTCTCAGACTGTCCTCACAGCAGAGGTGCTCCAGGCCTCTCACCATTTTGGTGGCCTCCTCTGGACCTGCTCTGACCAGTCCATGCCTTTCTTGTTCTGGGATCCTGTCTTAGCACTGATCCAGGGAAAGAAACACAGGACTACAAAGATGATGAGGGGATTGGAACACCTCTCTTATGAAGAGAAGCTGAAGGATTTGGGTCTCTTCAATCTGGAAAAAAGGCAACTGAGGGAGGATCTTATCAACGCTTAGAAATACCTAAAGGGTGGGTGTCAGGAGGATGGGGCCAGGCTCTTCTCAGTGGTGCCCAGCAACAGGACAAGAGGTAACGGGCACAAACTTGAGCATAGGAAGTTCCACCTAAACATGGGGAAGAACTTCTTTCCTGTGAGGGTGGCAGAGCCCTGGCACAGGCTGCCCACAGAGGTGGTGGAGTCTCCGTCTCTGGAGACATTCCAAACCCACCTGGACGCGTTCCTGTGCCACCTGCTCTGGGTGACCCTGCTCTGGCACAGGGGGTTGGACTGGGTGATCTCCAGAGGTCCCTTCCCACCCTACCGTTCTGTGATTCTGTGACATTTTAATATTCCCAAGAAGAGCAGCAGCCTGTGACCACCACCCCGGTGCTGGCCATGCTCACCTCCGAAGCTGGTCCCCAGTGGGTCCCTTCTAGAGTGCCGTCAGCCCAGCAGCCTTTCCCCTGGGGTCACATCTAATTCATTTCACTTCATAAACAAAATAATTTTCAATCTTTTCATGAAGAAGAAGAAAGAAGAAATCAAGGTGAAAAGATGAGCTCTCAGAAGACTTGAGTTGTGGGCAACAGTTATTGGATGTGAGGGCTGGAGGGAGAAGAACAAGAATGAAACCGTGGAGTAATGACAGGTGAAGACCTTCCTATCTCATAGTTAAGAAATTCTCTTCAGTGAATAACCAAGGGCAGCTTTAGACTTACCCCTGATTTGTTGCCATCCATTTACACTCAAAAATGATGTTGCTACCTCTTGTTATTAGAAACCTAATGTATTGCAGAGAAGAGCATCCATCTCTAGGGAGAAGGAGTTGTCGATTTTTGTAGCATTCCCAGGAGATGCAAAGCACATGGTAACCATAAACTAAATCAGATAGGGGGAAAAAATAGATTTTAATAGCCTAACAATGAGTTGTTTCATTCAGAAAGATATGAGCATGTATGCATCAGAACTTCTGTTTCCCTCTAGTTTCTTCTTATTTCAAATTAGTAACTATTTCTTGAGGTGAGGACCATTTTGTGCTGCATCTTGAAGGCGTGGGTTAAAGGCGTGTGCACTGTTCAGGCATTCTGTTGCTAGAATGTTTTTCTCTCCTCTAAAAACAATTAAGGAAACAGTAGTATAATTAACTATCATAGGAATTCCAGAGCAACTTTTCGTAAGTGAAGACCCAGTAATGCTTACGTCGCCTTTAAAGAGGGCATGGTTTGCTTTGAGCCTATTAATATAATTCCAGTTTAGGACTGCGCACCTACAGCATCTCATTGAATGCACGAGCAGCAGGTTGGTGACCCTCAGGTCTCCTGCAGCCATCTGAGACAAATTCAGATCTTAGCTGGGGGGACAATTCTCTGCAATTATCCAGCTCTTTCTGTTGGCTTCGGAGAGTTTGGGATAACAGCGCTTCTCATGCAGGGACCTCAGTTTGGCGCTTGACCTTTGGTACATGCCTTTGAACCTGGTAAGTCCGTCTCCTCTCCAGCACCTGACCCCAGGGTGCAAGGAGTTAAACTGTAAAATCAGCGGTTGACATCCTCCTGTCTGACAGGAGGGAGAGAGCTGAAATGCATTTCTGCTTCTGTGTCCAACTGAACACTTGAAGGTCAATTCTGCTAGCTAGCTGTAAGTGATGGAGGCTACAAGAGGGTCCATATGTGTTACACTCTGTATTTTATATCAGTTTCCACAGATGGTGGGAATTGTCCATGCCGCGCAGCTTGTCACGTTTCTGCTACTTGTCCCATAGTAAAGATCATAGAATCACAGAAATATATGGGCTGGAAGGGACCTTAAAGATCATCCAGTTCCAACTCACTGCCCTGGGCAGGGACACCTCCCACCAGCCCAGGTTGCTCCAAGTCCCATCCAACCTGGCCTTGAACCCCTCCAGGGATGGGGCAGCCACAGCTTCTCTGGGCAACCTGCGCCAGGGGCTCACCACCCTCGGAGTAAATAATTTCTGCCTCAGATCTCATCTCAGTCTCCCCTCTTGCAGTGGAAAACCCTTCCCCCTCGTCCTGTCACTACACTACCTCATAAAGAGTCCCCCCTCATCTCTCCTTCAGGTATTGGAAGGCCATTATAAGGTCTCCCCAGAGCCTTCTCTTCTCCAGGCTGAAACCCCCCAACTCTCTCAGCCTGTCCTCACAGCAGAGGGGCTACAGCCCTCCCAGCATCTCCGGGGCCTCCTCTGGCCCCGCTCCAACAGCTCCGTGTCTCTCCTGTGCTGAGGCCCCACAGCTGGAGGCAGCACTGCAGGGGGGTCTCCCCCGAGCGGGGCAGAGGGGCAGAATCCCCCCTCTCGCCCTGCTGCCCACGCTGCTGGGGATGCAGCCCAGGCTGCGGGGAGGCTTTCTGGGCTGCCAGCGCATGTTGCCGGCTCCTGTTGAGCTTCTCATCCACCAACACCCCTAAGTCCTTCTTCTCAGGGCTGCTCTCCATCCATTCTCCGCCGAGCCTGGATTTGTGCTTAGGATTGCTGTGACCCAGACGTAGGACCTTGCACTTGGCCTGGTTGAACTTCATGAGGTTTGCATGAGCCCACCAGGGTCCATCCACCCTGGCCTTGAACACTTCCAGGGATGGGGCATCCACAACTAAGATAATGTTATCTAAGCACTGAAGGGCAGAGGAGAGCGTCTCCCTCATGCATTTTCATCTCTGGGTTCTTTTCTATGCTATCGGTGCTTCAGTTTAGCTGTGGAGTTTTTAAATTTCTTTTTCAACTAGACAGTGCGCTATCCCTCCCTTGCTTCTCCCCAGCTGTCTGGTTCCTTAAAGGCAGCAATGTGTAATTCTCCCATCTTGGATGTTAGACCCATTATGAATAAAGATGAAGTGGAAGCGGAATGCTTTCCCATTAATTTAAAACTTTGGTTATCATGACAACAGGTTACAACTCTCTTCATTGCCATGACAATCTCCTGCAAAATTGTTAAAATGTCGTGTTATAGTTATTTTTAGTTTGTCCTCTATTCCCATGGAGACCAACTTTTACTTGAAGTGTTCGATGCTTTGTGCTGGGAGCCTTTAATGAGCCTCACAGAAGTGTGTAAGTCAGTAAAGGCAGAGACCTCCGAGGTCACCCGATCCCTCCGCCAGCCCTTGCGAGAATGGTCTGTGCAACACACTTTCCTACTGCTTTGTTGGATTATATGCACTTCTCTTTTTTTTATTACCTTCTCTCGTGTGATTTTTAACATTTACATTTGCTGGAGTGCCCCAGCACTTGCATTCTTCTTTGCATACGACCCTATTTTTTGCATTAAATTCTGGCTGAAAACTTCAGATTCTGCACAGGACACTGGAAAAAAAAAACTACAAGGGAAAAAGAAAAACTATAGAAGACCGTGAGCAGGACACTTAAAGGGGTAATTTGTTTTTAGTTGCTATCTAGTTGTTTTGGGAAAAAAAATGCACAGAAATGAAGTTTTCTTACTATCTTTCTAACAGTTTACCAAGGCAGTTTCACTGGAGTAACGTTTGCTCAATCAACTAAAAATTTACTAGCTTATCATTAAGCAATATTACAAATTACCTCAATTATAGAAGGAAATAAAACTACTTTGTCAGCCTCCCTTTTCCTGTGCTTTTATTTTCTCCCGAAGTAGCCAGTTCATGTGATCCGTGGGAGTGTCTCCCTCATCACTTGGAATTAGAAATTAAAAGTAATAAGAACGAGCAGCAGAAAAATAGGTTGCATCCATCAGACTGTTTCACAAAAACTGGGCAAGACTGACTGTCAACTACTATTTATTTAATTTATTATTAAGTATTTATCTTACTGCTTCTTCAGTGGGTGTGAGCATGGCTACTGCGAATTAAAAAATGGCAAAACTGAGATGGCGTCACCACTTGCGTTGCGCTGGAGAGGGTTAGCAGAGAGGTGACACTATGGATTAATGCGGATTTCTTTACATTTAGGCACTTGCTGCTGAAATTTTGAAAAAGGACACAGTCCAGTATACTGTTTTCTATGCAGTACTGATTCAGATCACTCAAGCATCATGTTTCTTTTACAAAGATTGAAATAAAGCATATTTCTGTGGGCAGCTGACATTGCCTTGATCCATCCCTCGGTGGTGATGGTTGGGTTTTCTCTGCAGGGTTCCACAAACAGCACAGCGGATCAAAGCCTCCTGTCCATGCGTAATTCCGTGCCCTCTTCCACTTCGTTGCCTGTGGGTTTGTATTTGTGAGGAATATCTAATGCTATCTGCCTCAGCCTGGAAGTCTTTCTCAAAGGTGTCTGAAACTCTGTGGGCATTTCATTTGCATTCATCACACCTTGAGTAAATGGGGTTTTGCTGTACTTGGGAATTTTTTCCATGTCTAATAACTATTACAGTTTCTAAGGAGTTTCTTGATAGCCATCTTAAATTGTTGTATTGTTAATACTAGCCTAACTCTTAGCCCTACTTCCTCCGCCTTTGTCGTGCATACAGCCTTACAGCACTTGTAGCACTCATCAGTATCTCATAAAAGACTTTTTACCAATGCCTGCAGTGACAGGAGAGGGGGCAACGGCTTTAACTAGATGATCTTCAAAGGTCCCTTCCAACCCAAATCATCCTGTGATTCCATGACAGGCTCTGATGCAGATGCAAGAAGTGCCCCCAGTTATTTTGGATGAGCAGTGGACTGCAGATAACTTTGCCCACCTAACGCAACCCTGGTAACACCGGAAGGGTTGTCAAGCATTGGAACAGGCCCAAGGAAGTTATGGAATCACCATCCCTGGAAGTATTTAAAAGCTGGGTAGACGTGGTGCTGAGGGACATGGGTTAGTGGTGGACTTAGCAGTGCTGGGTTAACGGTTGGACTCGATGATCTGAAAGGTTCCTTCCAACCTAGACGATTCTATGATTCCAACCTATGATTCTATGTTTCTATGAACTCTCACATCTCTCTCTGTACACAAGAGACTGACCACCTCCACCCAACCTTCTGCTGGTGACACCAGGAGCATCATTAGGACCAATACCAGCAGCAAACATGGCCAACTTATCTGTAAACAGTGGGATTAGCTCCTTTGTGCTTTACTTTAAATCACAAGTAGAGGAGCCCACTGCAGTGACATGTCGGTCGGGTGGCTGGGAGCACAGTGATAGCAGCACCAGAGATGGACAAAACCCTTCAGTGGTGGAGAAATGACAATGTTGATGTTTACTGCTCTCACTCCTGCCCTGTGAAGGAGGCAAAACATACTTGCAAAATTAAATCACCTCTCCATCAGCACATGCAAGAGGAAAAAAAACGTAGTGACATAACTCATCGTGCCTCGACCTGCGGGGACGTTTCAAGGAGTAGCACTATTTTCCTCCAAGCTAAACAAAGATTTATTAGATACTATAAGCTCAATGGAGAAATTATGTTTTCCAGCCTCTGAAAACTGACACTAGGTAAAATATTCACCCCAAGATCTCGGCTGTGAGCCACAGTGACCCAGAGGGCTGCATCGGCAGCGTGCCACCCCGAAGAAGTGCTGAGCACAGAGCTGATGGCACTATGTGCCAGCCAGAAGAAGGACCACAAGGACACCTGAAAGAAGGTTGGAGAGAGAGTGAGAGAGAGTGAGTTGGGGGTCAGTCTCTTCTCCCAAGGAACAGGCAACAAGACAAGAGGAAACGGCCTCAAGTTGTGCCAGGGGAGGTTTAGGATGGATATTAGGAAAAATTTCTTCACCAAGAGGGTTGTCAAGCACTGGCACAGGCTGCCCAAGGAAGTGGTGGAGTCGCCATCCCTGGAGGGATTTAAAAGCCGGGCAGACGTGGTGCTGAGGGATGTGGTTTAGTGGTGGTTTTGTCACTGTTGGGTTGATGGTTGGACTCGATCTTAAAGGTCCCTTCCAACCTGGATGATTCTATGATTCTATGATTCTATGACATGTCCCCACCAGTTCATGACCAGGAGCCCAACCTTGTGCCCTGCCACAAAAGCTTCATTTTTTCCCAACTTGAAGATTACAGCTCCTTCTCAGCCCCGCACAAAGTGACCGTGGGGATTCAAAGGGTTTTCTATGATGAGGCTGTTGACAAACGCGTTTATCGTAAAAAGACCCCGGAGATGGCAATTCCTGAAAGGAAACGAGCACTTCTCAACATCAGCAGAAACTCAGGGGTCGGGGACGGGGGAAGGACCGGTGGGGGCGAGGGGAGGGGAAGGAAAAAAAGGCCATAACGCTAAAGAGTCTTTCAGGACTCATTTATTTGAGCAGTGCCAAGCCAGCTCACTGATGCAATATTTTCTTCCTGCACTCTGAGCCAGGGCTTTGGGATCTAATAAATCATCGCTGGCCGCAGAGACATTAAAATTCTAGCCCAGTACTGCATTAGATGAAATGAGGCCAAATGCCAGCAAGCGCAGGGAGAGGGAAAGGCAGGCACATGCACTTTAAAATAAGTGTACAAATGCGTTTGCATATAAGCAACTCCTGATTTGGGTTTCAGACGAGGCTAAAGGGAACGCAAACAGAACAGCAAAACAGATTAACAAGCCAGAACTCAGCCGCCCCACTTTGGGAAAGCTGATCCCCATTAAACCAAAACTAAGACGTTAGGTACAAAGCACAGTAGAAAAATCGCCTCGGTAATTTACAGATCTGGTACAAACCAGGGAACTATTTCTGAAGCTTATAAAAGTCCTTTATGACCCCGTACCAGATCACGTTTCTGTACGTACAGACCTCTGCACTGTATCGCATTGACTGCGCACGGCGTAAAAAATAATTGCACACCAGGAGAGGAGAAAAATTCAGTATTTAATCTACAAACATGTTTCCAGAAGTCAAGCCACAAAATTTTAATTTATTACCTTCAGATTGCAAAAATATAACAAGCATCTAACCACTTATTTGCTGTGCCAGACAAAAAAAAAGCAGGGGGAGGGGAAGAAGGCAGCAAATATTATATTAAGGGGTTTTGACGGATCATGAGGCAGTATTGGAGCTTATTTTCAATCATTTAATTGAAGCACCTGGGGATTTAAGAGGTATTGAATGTGTGGTGTGCAAGTATGCACAGAGAAAAACAAGCAAGGATATGAATTTGAACTGCAAATGGCAGAAAAAATATGCAGGAAAAGCCATTTATTTCAGACTCAGTGAGATTTTAACTTACAGCTGAAAGATTCCGAGACGGCGTGGGGTTCCAATGCGAGGAGACATTTTCATTTTGTTTTACGAACAACCCCCATCTCCAATTCACTCAACGACAAGGTCACACTCCAGCTCCACGGTGCCCATGGCAGAGGCTCCCAAAGTGCTCTGCGGAGAATCACTGACCCACTTAGCGACTGCTGACGGACTTTCTGCCAGCCGATGCCGGTGCTCTCCACCGCCAGAAGGAAGGATTTTAAAAACCGATCTAATATTTTTTCCACAATTGCTACCATTGGAAGATGGACACCATGGCTTCGTGAAAGGAGGTGTGCTAGACTGGAAACAAGGGGAGGGAGGTCCCTAAAAGAACCTCTCAGTAGAGGGGCTTCACAGTAGGAACACCACCCACATCAGCAGCTTTCTCAACAGAGCAAACTGGACATCCAGAGATAGCTATGGGGAGGAAGGAAATAATTATGAGGTTATGGAAAGTAATGAGGCCGAAAGAAGTTTAAGATTTGATGTACGGCAAATCAAGCGTGACTTGACTATGCGACCTAAAGGCATGGAGAACTGAAGTGCTACAGAGATGATGCCAAGATGGCCAACACGATCTTTGACTGCCTATACAGACGCTCTTTGGCGTTCAGCAGCGAAGTAAAGGGAACATATAGGAAAACATACGGAAGTAAAGACAACATAGAGGAAAAGAGGTTTTAAATAGGGTAAAACAATAAAACCATGGTTAAAATGAAGAAAAACATGGCTTAGAAACACAGTATAAATGAGCAAAGCCACCAAAAAGGGTTTCATTCCACGATATACAGAGGCCAAGAGTCAAAGCAAGAAAAAAAGATACATTCATCAATTTAAATACTGAATATATATTTTAGAAGCCGAAATAACTGGTCGGAATTTGTCTACACGCTACACAAGACAGAGTTGTAGTAGGGCTCATGCTTAAAAATAAAGCTTATTTCTGCCCCAAGTGAGTGAATAATTTCAGATTATGTGCCAATACTCTAAAGAAGTAACCGACACAAGAAAATTCTCCATTCATCTTTTATTTTCTTTAAATGAAGGAGTACTTTCCCCTTTAAAACATGATTCCAAGGCCATCTCTTTTTTTCCACCTATTTTTTTTTTCTTCTTTGCCTTATACACATTTCCTCCAGCCCACTTCAGCCCTAGTCATTTAATCTTTTTATTTCTTTTCCACTGTGGGGAAAAAACAAAATTAATATTGTAGCCAAGAAATGAGGCAGAGCATAAACCAGTTCCACGTACTAACGGAGCATGTAGGATTAAAAGGCATACAATGGGGTCATTCAGGAAAACATAACATGAGGTTTGTTTGCTTTTAAGATCTGAGACTATTCTGTTTATTTACAACATGGGGAAACTCAAAAGCATGTAAAACCTTACACAAACAATTACAAAACAAGGGGTGAAGGATGTTCCCCGAAGTTTCTATGAAACTCCTTGGAAGGCTGACATCAATTGGACCGATCTCCAAACCAGCTGAGCCTACAAGCATCTGTAATGAGATGTTATGAATTATTTTCTTCAATGGAGCTTTCACAGAATCATCATAGAATTACAGAATGGTTTAGGTTGGAAGGGACCTTAAAGATCATCTCATTCCACACCCCTGCCATGGGCAGGGACACTTCCCACCAGACCAGCTTGCTCCAAGCCCTGTCCAACCTGGCTTTGAACACCTCCAGGGATGGGGCAGCCACAGCTTCTCTGGGCAACCTGGGCCAGGGGCTCACCACCCTCACAGCCAAGAACTTCTGCCTGAGATCTAATCTAAATCTCCCGTCTTCCAGTTTGAAGCCACAACCCCTCGTCCTATCACTACATGCCCTTGTAAAAAATCCCTCTGCAGCTTTCTTGTAGGCCCCCTTCAGGTACTGAAGAGCTGCTGTAAGGTCTCCCCAGAGCCTTCTCGTCTCCAGGCTGAACAACCCTGACTCTCTCAGCCTCACTTCATAGGAGAGGTGGTTTAACCCTCTGATCATCTTTGTGGCCTCCTCTGGACTTGCTCCAACAGGTCCATGTCCTTCTTATGCTGGGGACCCCAAAGCTGGATGCAGAACTCCTGGTGGGGTCACACCAGAGCAGAGTAGAGGGGGAGACTCCCTTCCATCAAGGCCACGCTTGTTTTGACGCAGCCCACAATATAGTTTGCTTTCTGGGCTGCAAGCACACATAGCCGGCTCATGTTTACTGTGCTTCCATTTCTAACATGAAAAAGAAGGAAATCTTTTGCCTTGAAACACGCGTATATGCCACCCACACTTCTGTCTACCAAGACCTATTTTGCACAGCAACCTGCGTCCATCCATAGGTGAGTGTAGTAGGTTGACCTCCATGCCCATCATCCAACGGTGCTGCCGTTGGCAGGAGAACCACCCAAATACAGCCTACAGCTACTGAACACGCTCATAAATAACCCTAATCTCGCCCCAAACCCCTCTGCTTCCTTCTCCCTCTTTCCCCAAACAAGAAAACTTGTCCCTCATTTCCTTAGGCTTTTTACGTTTTTTATGACTTCAAGAAAGTCCGTGAGTTAATTTCTTATGAAGACTGTGAATTAGCCATCGTTGATCAGCTACCCACAGCGCTGAAACTCAAACAGCTTCCAACACTGAGACATTCAGCAAGTTGTTTGGAAGTATTCCTGTACGGAAATTATGCATTTAAACATAAAAATAACAAGAGTCTACACAAGTCAGAGCTCATTCTTCTCCCAGTCAAGTATGATTTTCCCCTCTGCTCTATACACACCAATTAATAAACATGAAGAACCGCCAGAGGAAAAATATTCACTGTACCCACTTCATACATTTTTAATCACCCTGAAATCAATTCAACACCCTGAACACAGTTTAAAATTCCTGTTTTACAGAACCGGTAAGCAATGGATCACCTAATTAAATCCAGAAATGGCATTTCCCCATCAATGGAAGGGGTAGATTTGCATGTAGGTCTTATAAGAGGAAGGAAAAATAAAGAGGAGAGCACCCCAACCCTGCCTGCTATAGCAACAAAGCCATTTACCTCATGTTCCTCAGCACTCCCCACAAATGTGCTGAGGAATGGCAAAAAGAAAGGGAAAAAAAAGTCAAGTTTATCCTCTTCGCACACAGCAGTTCTGAAAGAACTTGGTTTTCTTGGCCAAAGAACTAATCTGTTATCAAAGGCCCAGCCTTTCCAGAGAATAATACAGCAAAATTTTAATTTTAAGTTAATAAGAAAGGCTGAAATCAAGCCCAGAATTATCTTTGTCCCACAAAAGAGTATGCAAAGGAGGATTAAAAGCCAACGGTAGAAATCCTATCAGAACATCTTTCCGTTTTCTACAAAATTGGAGGTTACTGGCTTTCAACACACATTTAATTTATTTTAAATGAACAGTCAAATGTAAATCAGGTCAGTCCTCACACGTGCAGTTGTGTCTGAAGTTCAACAACGAATACAAATGACACAGATCAGGACAGAACCACACGTGAGAATCCCACAACTCCTGTCCTGCCAACAAAACCAATGGCCGGAGGGCAGACAATGCCGATTCCCTCTGTTAATCATTATGTCCAAACAAATGTTGTGGCTTCACCTTGGGGAAAAAAAAAATGACAAAACTCGGAAGTTTGCAACTTGGGAGTGCAGCAAACAGCCCAGCTCAGGGATGCATCTGACTCTTCTGGAGCATGTGGAAATCCTATGGAGGGCACCCATATCATGGATGGGAGAGCTTGATGTGCTGGAAGAAGCGCTGGAGCTTTCCGTGTCCAAAAAGGATGGAGCAGGATTGCACTCACATGCAATAGGAGAAGTCTGGAGGGTCCTAGAGGAAACTGGTTGCCCAGAGTGGTGGAAGATGCCCCATCCATGAAAAAAATCCAGGTCAGGTTGGACGGGGCTCTGAGCAACCTGATCTAGTGGAAGATGTCCCTGCCCATGGCAGGGGGTTGGACTAGATGGTCTTCAAAGGTCCCTTCCAACCCAAACCATTCTATGATTCTATGAAACCCATCCTCAACAAGCAGCCTGGTCAACCTAGAGCCCAGAGTCATGGCTGTGAAGCTCACTGCATATTTGTTCTCCACCTTTCTACAGAGATTGCGACCGAATTAGAGTCTGACGGCTGTACAATTTTTGCTTCAGACCCATGCAGCCTGACAGCGTGGGTCACAACTGCAAGTGCATCAGCTCGCACAAATCCTTAACCCTTTCGGGAATCCCTCCGAAAGATCTCCATGATTTCAGACACGCAAAAAAAAAATGTCAAAGCCATGCCCTTCCACCAACATAAAATACCAGTAATTAGGATGTCGACTCGCATATTTGCTTACCAGCCACACCCGCTCTCTATCACAAAATCTTGTAACTCTAACCGCATCTGTGCATTACACCGTAAATTAAAATTACATTACTGCCGTATATTTTTCTCAGTGCTCTCAAAAGTCCCAGGGAGAGATTGCCACTTGAAGAAGCAGGAAAATCAATTAAATTGGAAAGCCAATGAACCCAGACCTTGCAGACAGTGTAAAAAAGGTTGACAAGTGACACAGGGAGACACCACGCTTTTCTACACACAAATGACAAAGCTCTGAGGCCAGGACTTCTCCTTAAATCATTAGAAATAAGACTATTTTATGCTTTAAAATGAAGAAGGCACATTTGTTACTTGAGGAAGAACATACTGGATCTTGCAGCAAGACCACAGATGAATTGGAAATGTGATTCAAAATCTTCCTTGCTTTAGACAACTCGTCTCCTTCCCCAGAATACTTTGGTGAATCTTGTGCAGGATAAAACTTGCCAAGCAGCTACCCTTGGATATTTATTTCACATTCGTCTGCTGCAGAGGCTCCCTAAAAGCGCCCCTGGGCAGTCTGGGTTAATCCACTTTGGAAATGCAGCTAAACAGAACCCCGTCGCACAAAGACCTTTTATTAAAAGGCGTCAGGTTCCTCCTGGTGAAATAAGCCCGGCTCTCCCGGCCCCGTGCAGGTGTTTGCCAGCTGGGCCAGGCCAACAGGCTGCAGAAGAGAAGGAAAAATAGCTGGGATGGAGGGAAAAGCTCCAGGGAACGAGCAAGGCAAGAAGGAGAAGGACCAGAAGAGCAGCAGTGGGGCTTGACTTGGTCTCTTCTCCCAAGGAACAGGCCATAGGACAAGAGGAAACGGCCTCAAGTTGTGCCAGGGGAGGTTTAGGATGGATATTAGGAAAAATTTTTACACTGAAAGGGTTATTAAGCATTGGAACAGGCTGTCCAGGAAAGTGGTTGAGGCACCATCCCTGGAGGTATTTAAAAGCTGGGTAGACGTGATGCTTAGAGATACGGTTTAGTGGTGGTTTTTGTCAGTGTTAGGTTGATGGTTGGACTCGATGGTCTGAAAGGACCCTTCCAACCTAGGCAGTTTTATGATTCTATGATTCTATGACTGATCATCTTTCCCAAAAAGCCAGGGAAGGGGGTGATGGAGGTTGCGACCTTCCAGTCCTCTCCAAGATAAAAAACAAGTGGAGAAGCAGCAGAAGATCCACGGCAGAAACCTGAATGCATGACAGAAACAAACCATTAGCAAAAGAGAGAAAGAGGAATTAAGTAAAAGACACAAGGTTCATTAGCAAAAGAGACAAGGGAATTCCTGCTGCAATGAGATGGGAAGGCTGCAGGACACCACCCGACAAACCAGGTTAGGAAAGAGCCCTGGGAGAAGCAGAGAAGAATCATAGAATCATAGAATGGAAGAATAGAACAGAATGGAACAATAGAAAGAAGACAAGAAGGAGGACATCCATCATATTATCATATCATGCCATTGGGATTCCCAAGCCTTATGTGCAACAGAGAGGGAAGAGCGGGGAGTTCCCAGCCTGTACCTGGCCAGATTTAAGGACGTTAGGTACTGCCTTCTACATGGATAAACTGTCCCAGACAGGGTGATGCTGATCCTAAGACGTCTGGGGGGAAATCCCTTGAGAGTTGGCAGGTCGGAGATGGGGGCTTCTGCAGTAGCACCCACTGAGCAGCATGCTTGGAGAAGTGAACTCCTTATAGACCTGTAGCAGTCGGGCTGCTCATGGCTAATGAACTATCAAAAGAACAAGTGCATCAGATATCAGAACTCTGAAAGGCGCGTTTTTATTTATGAAAACCAGAGAATCGGGCCATTTGAATGCTGCCACCCAATAAAAGCTTCTTGATGACAGCAGCTCACATTCATACTCCACGATCTACTGAAAGAAACAAAGATTCGGTTGTCTTCTCTATGCTCTTTATGAGGGTGAGACCCTCCTTCTTGAGGACTCCTTGCCATTGCTTTCTGCCACACTGTCCTCGGCTGCCACCAAGCTGCATAACCCTGACTCTTTCCTGAGCAAGACCAAAGAGGTGGGAAGATCAGTGACCTACGTGGCTTTCGACCAAGTGTCCTCACCAGTTCAAATAACCATGATCTGATGGTCTTGAGGACAGACTCCAGTGATGGGTATGGGTTGAAGGGATTAGACGAGAGCTGAAAACCTCATGTTTGGGAAATGATTGTCCCAGCTGGCATTCAGTGGGCAAAACTTCCATGTTTTACATGTGGTGGGAATATTCAGCCTAGAAAGTTACCATCCTCCCTTGCCCCACACCTCTGAAGACAGGTTTGCCTTTCCCTTCCTCCCTAAGGGCCAGGCACATAACATGGTCAAGACAGAATCTCTTTAAAATAGATTTTAAGGTTTTAAAAGACCTGCAGTAAATAATTCAGACGCAAACCCCAGGGATGGGACTCAAGACCAAACACAGACCACTTTGCCTCGATGTCTACATCTGATAAGCCATCAATAACCTTTCAGGACTGAGCGTTTCTAGGACACAATCCAATGGCTCATAAAATAAAACAGACCACATGGGAGATGCTCTTTTCTTGCCCCTTACCATTGAAGCAGCTCAGAGGATCGCCCACATCCACATTGCAGGTACCTAAAATTGGGCAAAACAATTCTGAATCTGGGTGACCGGGAGAGATCCCAAGGCAGGGTCGAACAGCGTGTGCATCAGATGATACAAAAGTGCTGTCACTTCCACAGCAGGGATTCAGAAGGAGTTTGAAATAAAAGCGTTGACTTTTTGTCAGAGAGCAAGCAGAGGGCTGGAGGGGGAAAAGGTGGAGGGGGATAACCACCAGTAATCTGTGGCCAAAGAAGGACCAGAAGACAATATATCCATATAGTTTAGTGGTTTTTCTGCATCAGCAAAAAACGTGAGCAGGAGACCGTCTCTTCTGAGCATGCAAGCTCCTGAGCAGGTCGTTGCAGGACTTGGGAAGCGTCGTGGACTAGAACAGTGTGACACAAACTCCTTGGAGATTTACTCACCAGCTTCACCTCTTTGGGCTCTTGGATTTTATTATCATTTATTATTTAGTAATAACTACGATGAATACAGAGTCAGTCTACCGAAGGTTCATGAATCACAGCATCTTATCAGCATGTTAATCAGCTTCTGGTAGGGAAAATGATAATAGTGTGAGCTACAACAAACACTTTTATAGTTTCACGCTTGAAGTCAAACAAGCTACAGGAGAGACTGATTCTTCACCCCTGATTCCACACCAACGAGCTAATCTATTTGCTGCAGGACCAGTGTCTTACCAAAAGTGGATGCAAGAAAATGGGAAGGATAACGTGCCAAAGGAAAACCAGGCAGTTCAACAGCCCACATTTGGGGCAGGTAAAGTGAATTCTACCAATAACAAAAAACCAAATGAGAGTCCTTAAATATGTTTTAAAGTTAGCCTCAGTTAAAACGACAGCTTACATGAAGAGCCAAGTTAATTACAGTCTGTTTTAATTAAATACTAAACAACACTCAAACACTGTTTGCTGCTGATGTTCTAAAATACATTGAATTAGCGAAGTGGGAGCAGTCGCCAACCAAGCACGAGGAACCAGGACTTGCTGGAGCACAAACCCGGCGCTGGACAGACGTAGCTCTGAATATTCTCTCCATGTCGCCTTAACTCAGCTCCACAACCAGCTCATTCGACAGCGAGAACGTATTGGTAGCAGAAAAGGTACCAGAGTTATTCTCCTCTTTCAGTTTAGGAAGGAAAACAGGAAGGAGGTTGCAATCCAACAGATCTGGGGGTCTTAAGGATCCCGAAAAATAAGACGTACTTACTACATAAGAAACCACCTTTGCTTAATAAACCCATTAGTTCAAATATGGGGGCTGCTTTGATAAACATTTCTCTTACAAATTTAACACTTCTGGCTTTGTTTCACCTACTAACTCTATTTTAAAACATCCTTTTTTTTTTTTAACTTAATTATAATTTCCCATAAAAATTCATCTAATTCAGACCACACTTTAAAAATCATTAGGAAGTAACTGTATTTCATGCTCCCTTTAAGGAAGATCAAAATGGAACAATGAAGAATCTGAATAAACGTATGTTACATCAGGTACTCGGAGTATGTGCCAAGGATTTCCCATTCTCCCTACCACACGAGCAGCTGATTTGGTAAAAAAATTGTTACTTCTCTTGAAATGGACCTCTCTCCCCAGCCCACCAGGTACGGAGAACAGCAAAGATGTGAGAACGAGAAGGAAATCAGATTAAAATTGATTATTTCAACCAAAAGCACTCTATTTATATAAAGCACTCGCATTTACTACTAAAAACCCACAAGAGCACAGAATTCAGCCTGCCAGTACCCTGATTACCATCCTTGTTTTCTTTCTGCACATATCCCACCTGAGTTTTATTCCGCAAGGTTAGAAATTAATGGTTTATGCACGATCTTTAAAGACAAAAATTTAAGTAATACACGTGCCTGCACTAGATTTGGAGTAAAAAAACCCGAACTCTAAAGCAAACAGAGAACATAGCCTAGGGCTAACAAGCTTTACCTCAACTTTATTACACTTCAGTAGGTTTTTATTTCTTTTTCTTGACTAATATAAAGCTTGGCATTCTTTTTTTTTTTCAGTGTCCTCCATGACTCCAAAAAGATAAGATTAAAAAAAATAAATTCATATCTTATACTGTATAAATTCTATATTGTAGACCAAATTAGATCTCAAATCAACAATTTGGGACAGATGTTGTACACTCTGTCTCATGAAGTGATGGTGGGAACGGTTTGCTGACATGCTCTTCCAAATTAGGGGCTCCAAGCAAACTCTTCCGTTCGGCTCCTGACCAGGGCCGAGACACTCATTAAGTCCCAAAGCTGTAAGAAGCTACCAGGGCCACAGGAGGGGTTTCCACACGCGATGGCAGTCAACCTCCCTCCAGGTCTACCATGTCATACGCTTCAGTGATTATTTTCAAAGCAATTTGAGAAGGAAGTATCTCCGAACTCCTTATCTTGATGCTTCTCCTGTGAAAAGTCTACTTTCTTTGTTTCTCTGTGTTTAAATATCCTCCAGAATAGCCTATGGCGACGTTAGAAACTGATACGTAGCTAAATGATGCAAGTTAATGCAATGTAAATGAGGTCTAAGCATAGAAAGCAAGAAGACAGACAGAGCCTGGCACTTGGAATGCAGGAGACATGGCAGCCTTCTTTTAATAACCCCCAGGAGTTACCTGTCTTGTCTATACAAAGGATAAAATTTACATTTTCTCCCCCTCTTTTGCAATATAACTTTAGGTCTTTCATTAAATATTCAAACAAATTCATCTTGAAAAGGTTTTGTAATACTCATTTGCCTGCCAAAGAAAATAGCTCTTGGTTTAAACACTTTTTAACCTGGTATCTCTTTTGGGGCTTCACTGTAAGAATTCAGCCCACTGACTCCTTACCTTAGACCCGAGCACCAACATGATTGAGTTCCTGTGTCGGTGTCCCACATTCAGGCAGTCACTTGAATCTCCCCTTCTTTGGTTTTCCATTGGCATAACTAAGGACCTTGCTATATTGTTTTTTTCCAGTCTGACCTGCCTCCCA
The DNA here is from genome assembly GCA_013396915.1 of Stercorarius parasiticus. Lineage (NCBI taxonomy): Eukaryota > Metazoa > Chordata > Aves > Charadriiformes > Stercorariidae > Stercorarius > Stercorarius parasiticus. The sequence continues at coordinate 10,028 of VWZL01001311.1, read as the reverse complement.
CCTTTTTTTCTCCAAGGTCATCCTGCACATCTGCCACTGATTTCTCCTCATTTACCACAAATTCTGGAGGATAAATGCCTGAAGTCTGATGGTTTGGGGTGAAACCAGTCTCCTGGGAGCCACCTCACCATGATCCCTACCAGAGTTGGCGCAAGCTGGCCAAGGCAGACAATAGCTTTGTATATTTAAGTGCATGATATAATCTTCATGGTGATTAACAAGCAGGTTATTTTAGAAGATAACATCCTATTAATGTTGCCATTTGACTTATTCCGAACGCAGTCATAGAGAATTCATTCATCCAAACCAGAAATCACCCTCTCAAATTCTCCTTCCAGAAAGGTCAAGGTACAAACTCCATCCAATCTGCACTTCAATATCTAAATAAAATTGTCTTATCGAGTGACAGAAAGCAGCTTCTAAAACATTCAGGACTGTATGAAAGCAGATATCAAAAATCTACATTGCATGGATATTAAGGCAGAACTTTGAACACATGCCAAAAAAAAAAAAAAAAAGTAAAGTGGGAGAGAAGTAGACTCTTGTCCAAACCATCCTTGGGCTGGAAAGCACAAAATTACTGTTATTTCCAGTGTAGGAAAATAACTGTGCACTTATGAGCTCATTCTATCACCCAAGCACTGCTGGAGTCTGCAGTCCTCTTACAATGGTGATATTTTTGAAGAGACTATTATTCACAGAAATTATTTTTTTTTTCCCAAGCCTCCAGTGCTTTGACTGCGAGACCAAAGTTCCCCCGAGCTACGGTATCTCCAACAAAGCAGCATGCATAAATTTGACAAGGGGAAAAAAAAAAAAAAAAGGGGGAATAAAAATGGGGAAAATCGCCTTTGAGGAACTCTTGGCTCCGCAGAGGACCAGACGGGTCTCCTCGCAGCGACACAGCCAGCCCTTACTCATCTACCAGCTGAAAGAGCGACCAAAGCCAACGGGAATATTTTGTAAATGAAGTAGCTACGAGCATTTGATGTTCTCTTCCATTCACCGTTGACCGTTCTCCTCCACAAAAGCACATTCCCAAGGAATTTCACACATTAGGTAAAAGTCAACACATACAACCGGCGACGCAAATATAAAGAAGGAAGTCTTAACACAATATGACGCTTAATGGCTAATTACATTCAACAAAATGTTCGAATTAAACGTCTTCCCAGGCTGGTTTTGTAAGGTGCTTACGCAGGATCAGAAGAACAACTGCTGGTAACCATAATCCATGGGGAAAACCACAGATACACCTAAACTGAGATTTTCTTTTTTCCAAAGCAGGATTTCTCTCTGAGCTAAATTCTTTCCACACCAGTACACTTTAGTTCCCCACTAGTTACATAAAAATGACAAACATATTTCAATGCCTTTCTCGAGTATTAAAGGTGACATTTTTAGACAACTCGCTTTTAAAGATGGACTTCAAACAGACACCAGACTTGCTGTTCAACTTAAGATTAACTCAACCAAAGTGTAACTTGAAAACAAAAACATCAGTCAATAAGGTAGTTTAAATCCCACCTATAACAACAACTGTGTGTTCTCCAAATAACGGGCTCTTGCCTGTGGACCTGCACTTCTACGGCAGGATTATTCCAGCACGTGCACCTGAGTGGCTCAGTTCGACTCCGGAGGGAAGCCCTCCAGCTCCCACCTCACTCCCTCAGCAACTTCTTATGTGTTTTATTTGTCTAAAGAAACCCCCTTTTGATCCTTTTAGTTTTGGATTTCCAGGGCATCTTCTTCTTACGAATTCAGGTTGTTTCTTCTCACTAACCTTACTGCATTGGCTTCGCTGAAGGGTTTTTCCTGCAAGTCACGTTTACACCTGGCTCCCTGATGGGAACTCTTTCTCCCTTCGTTAAGGGATTAACCACCCATTAACGATCATCTGCTCTCACCACCGCATACGGACATTCACAAAGAGCCGCTGAACATCGGTCCTACCTGTATACGCCATGTTCTTCGGGTTTCCGTAGGGAGCCCCAGGTTGGACGGGGCTGTAAACAGGGTTCATGGTGGAAGACCGGGAACTCTGAGGACAAAAGAAAAGCAGAATTGAGACGATCGCCTTACGTTAGCTCCAGAGTCATCTTCCGTGCAAAGAGTCTTCTGCTATGTGACAGCATTACCACGTTAGAATTCAAGACACAGAGAGCTACAAAGGGACGGATTTACAACTAGACGTTACAACCAGATAGCATATTTAATAATTCAAGTTTTGGATCTCTCAGTTAATTCCCCTAACTTCTTCAGCGCTGCAGATTCTGCCTACAAATGGAGCCGGAGAAGATTGATCTTACACATCTCTTCCATCAGGGGGGCTCAGGACTCATGACCCCACTTCTCGCTTGCGATGAACAAAGAGGAGAAGCCACAAATTCAGACAAGGAATTCTCCCCCTTGGAGGAGCTAATAGTTCTTGGGCGACAAAAACAACCACAATGAAGACCTGACCTTTCGGAAATTAGCAGATAAAAGACCATTTGCTGCTGGCGAGATGGAAAGCAGCAAATATTTCTGAGCTTTTAAGCGTGAGCTGACTACAATAAGCTGGAACCCAAGGCTTGGGTGCAGGGCCACCCAGTCACCCAGGGCCACCCACGGCACCCCACCACTGTCCCAGGCGGGGAGATGCCATCACAGACCGAACGCGGGCAATGAGATTTTAACAGGCCTTCTGTTTCTCTCTCCAATAAAGATGATGAAGCAGCGGCGGGTTAGCTTCTCGTGAGTTTTATTTAGAGGAAAGCAAGTAACTTGGGAATTTGTGTCTACTAACTGTCAGTTAAGCAACTGGCTCAGTTAATTATCTTAATGAAGCACATTCTCAATTCTGATTAATGGGAAAATCAGTCATTAAGCTTTATTAGGCAACGCATTTGTCTCCACAGCTATCTAGTGACAATTTCACACAAGAACCTCAACGATCTTGCTTCAAAATGTGGGGCTTTTTTTCCAAATGTATTATTTTACAGCTCATAAATAAACCCGTTCTTTCCAAACAAGTCTCTCATGATGGATGCACAATTTGTTAGATCATTAACTCCTTCCACTTTTCCTCAGGATAGTAAACAAGTCAAATGTTAAATGTTAGCACCAATTGACTTGACAACAATTACCGCTTAATTAATTAGCCTTCCCTCCACCCCCAAGTTAGCACAGAAGGAGCAATTCTCAAAGCAAAGGAAATCACGGTTATAAAGCGAGCTGGAAGAGAAAGACACTCAGAGACATGTCTTTATGTCAGTGGCTTCAGTAACGCGCGATGGAGTTCTCAAGATCAACAGGAAAATCAATGCAAAACTTCACGTCCATGAGACGTTACGGCTGGGCATTTAAAACCAAGCATCAGGGTTTTATGGCCACTTTGTCCCCACATCCCCAGGCAGTGCTCCGAGCCCCAGGGAGATTGGTTTGGGCAAGCGGGTGTTTGCCTGGGCTGCCTTCTGCCTTGAGGTCTCATTTACAGGAAAAAACCCAACATCATCCATCTCTGAGATGGTGAACACCAGCTTTTGCAAGCGTCCATCCAAAAGCCTGGGTTTTGGGCTGCCACACGTGCCCACGTATGCGACATGATGCCTACCTACCAGTGCTTTAAACACATATGACTTCTTCATATGAAGAGGAAACTCAAAAAACATCCATATTCACAACAATTCTTTTCTTTAGTGAAAAAAAATGCTGATTTAAGCCCAACCACCACATCTCTGTCGCACATTATTTCTCCAAACAAATCATTGTAGACAAGGAACCCAAATGAAATGCTTCTACCTGTCCAAAGCATGTAGGCCAAGTTTCACCTTGCTTTTTCAGTAAGCTGAAAGCACCTGAAAGGAGATGGTTTGACAGTAACAAGGTGGGGGAATGCGCCGCCCAGAAGTGCCAGCACAATACAATGCCTGAGGAGCATCTACTGCTGCTCTAAACACAACCACAGAAGCCAAAACCTCCCCCTTTTCACCCAAATGCACCCATCAATGATGCTTTGGGGATTTTTGCCATTCAATTCCATCATCACCCTGCAATGCACATTCCACATCAATAGTGGGAATACAGCAAGGTGGTTTTTCAAACTTATAATGGTTGCAAAATATTCTGACAAGGAAAAGCACTATAAAAATCCAAAGATTACATTACATTAATCAACACTTTGGTGCAATCAGAGATGATCCAGCAATCAAAGTACTTTGTGCTGGGGCTCTTATGGCTACACCCTCTGCGCTTTGAGGTTCCCTTTGAACTAGATTTAGTCTAGTTTTAAGTCTGGTCTCCGCCTGATGCATAGTTTGAAGCTGTCTGAAGGACATCACCCATATGTCCTTTACTGGCATGTCCAGCACTGGTATGGACCTGTGTGTCCCATGAAGGGCTGGAGGATGTGTGATGGGCAATTGGAGTGAAGCTTCTGAAAGAAATCTGGTCCACGCACACCAAAACCACTTTGCACAAGGGAACAACACCACAATTGGTGGGAGTGACCTTCGAAGTGCAGTACTGTTCTGAATTAGAACACTGAAAATATATGTGGCCTAAGGGTTACTACTGGTATACGATGCTTTAAGTAATAGACACCACAAATAGGACCTGAGAGAAAAAGGAGGAGGGAGATGTCACAGGGTTGCAGAGATCTCCTGGCCATAATTAACTGTTAAATCACTAATACGATTCTTCAAGTCCAGACAAGAAATGCCCAGTGGGACGGGGAATGTGACAGACATCTATAAAAAACATAAATCACAAAAGATCTATGGAATTCCCATCCCTGGAGGTGTTCAAGGCCAGGTTGGACGGGGCTTTGGGCAACCTGGTCTGGTGGGAGGTGTCCCTGCCCAGGGCAAGGAGGTTGAAACAAGATGATCTTTAAGGTCCCTTCTAACCCAAACCATTCTGTGATTCCATGACCTGGAGAAAGTGGGGGGGCAGCAATCACACACTCATAACCCAAGCAAGTGGAGGCACTAGAAGAAACGATTGTGTTGTAGGTTCAAAACAAGCAAAGGGGGTGGCTGGTTGCTTTGCTTGCCTCAGCATATCCCTTGCTGCCAGGAGGGTGGGATTTGGAAAGCGTTACATGGGACAGAGCAATTCCTCCTCTTCCCCAGACACTCCTCCAGACAGACTTTTAGGCTGTGAGGTCCTTTGATCTGATCCCATCCAACCATCTTTGTGTTCCCAGGAGAAAAGTCAATATCGAGGCTCTATTTTAGATGCGTGGCCACCCAACTTACAGCATGATGCCTGACATTGGACTATGCTCTCAACAATGTGCCCATGGTGCTGAATGGTGCTCTTTGCACTGGGAGGCACTGGGATCCCAGCAGCGATACCAAATGGCTGCAGAAAGCCACATTCTATTCATCAGTCACGCGTGGGTACGTGGCTCTTCATGTTGGCCATTTCACAGGATCTGTAAGCTGAGGATGTTCTGCAACAGAGCAAAGAAGTGATGGGTCCATCTTATTCCAGCCCTGTATTCTCCTTCTCACACACAGAGCCAGCCTCCTACCCAAGAAATCAGTTTTTGAGGGTCCCTCGTCCCCAGGAATAACAAAAGGAAAAGGAGAAATCATAGAATCATAGAATAGTTTGGGTTGGAAGGAACCTTTAAAGGCCATCTAGTCCAACGCCCTGCCATGAGCAGGGACATCTTCCACTAGACCAGATTTCCCGGAGTCCCATCCAACCTGACCTGGAATGTTTCCAGGGATGGGGAAGTAACACCACCAAGTATCCTCTTCTGCAGCAGCACCGGTTGCTGTGAGCCAGCTCAAAGACCTGACTTGCCTGAAAACCAACTTCTTCTCTCCTCCTTCCAGTTGAAGGAGGATCAGAAGGACATGGAGTTGTTGGAGCAAGTCCAGAGGAGGCCACGGAGATGCTGGGAGGGCTGGAGCCCCTCTGCTGGGAGGACAGGCTGAGAGAGTTGGGGGGGTTCAGCCTGGAGAAGAGAAGGCTCCGCGGAGACCTTCCAGCCCCTTCCAGTCCCTCAAGGGGCTCCAGGAAAGCTGGGGAGGGACTCTGGATCAAGGAGGGGAGCCATGGGATGAGGGGGAAGGGTTTTCCACTGCAAGAGGGGAGATTGAGCTGAGATCTCAGGCAGAACTTCTTGGCTGTGAGGGTGGTGAGCCCCTGGTGCAGGTTGCCCAGAGAAGCTGTGGCTGCCCCATCCCTGGAGGGGTTCAAGGCCAGGTTGGACGGGGCTTGGAGCAACCTGGTCTAGTGGGAGGTGTCCCTGCCCATGGCAGGGGTGTGGAATGAGATGATCTTTAAGGCCCCTTCCAACCCAAACCATTCTCTGATTCTATGAATCCTACACCCAGGAACCACACAGTGACAGCTGGACCTGACAGCCTCGCCATCCCTCACCAGCAAAATCAAATGAAAACGCACCAAATTTCCTGGGGCTCAGCAGCCCCGAGTCCCCCTCCCAGAGCTGCTCGTGCCTGGGTCAGGACACCTTACCTCTGAGACCGTGTCCCCATCTCGCTCCCTGTTTGCCTTGCCTGTCCCACTGTAAGCTCCCAGACAAGGATGGAGTCACAGCTGCATTTATAAAGCGCCTTGTTCTATGCAGTCATCATCTCATTTGCACTTTTTTGGGTGTAAAACATAGAAATAAATGATAATTTGGTGAAAATTGCTGCATATGTCTGGCTTGCACTAGGTGTCGGACCAAAAGGTAAAAAGAAGCACTCTTATCGAGAAGGATGAAAGAAAATGCTTTTTCGCCAAGATAGAAAGATTCTAATCAGGGTAGGGGTTTGAGGGTGTTGTGAGGAAGAGGCTTCTGCTTCCTCCCTGCTTGGTATGCAGGGTGTTACTTCCAGCCGGCATGAAAGAGTCCGTGCGAACGGCATTTCAGATGGATGATTTTCTTTCTTTTCAGCATCTAGTATTATTCTAGTATTAAAGCCCATTCAGATGAGCTTCCAATACATTCCGCAAGACAATACCATTCAAAAGTACATTTTAAATTCATTACAGGCGCCGCATTGTGCCATTCGAAAAGCTACACTGAAATGGGAATAAAACAGGATTAGCAAAATTAAACCTCCTTCGCCACAATAACTTGCAGCACTTGCTCCTGGCCATGAATACACAACAAAAAAAGCCTAATAGAAATGAATTATAAACAGACAAACACAAGTATTGCTCTGTTGCACAGAGCTTCCACTGCTTCCTAATCCCCACGACAGCGATGCTCAGTTGCTTAGAAGCTGCCGAGACTCCAGCAAGGAGCTGAACGAGTAACTCCAGCCGGAATGCCATGGGAATAAGTCGCTAGCAAACAGTCTTGGGATACCTTCTGGCTGTAACCTGGTTACATTTTCATCTATTTTATCTTTTCTGTGAAAGTGCGTGGCATGCTTCCATCACACGAGGAAATTACTTCAGATGAAGGGTAAACAGAAATACAAGAGAGGTCAGTCTACGGGTGGCCACCATGCCATCAGCAGGCCACCGCGCTGGTCAAATCGAGTTTGCACAGAGGATTTCCAAGCAGCAGGAGAAGGGAAATGTAAATGCTTGTGCCGCAAATGCTGAGCTTGAACTTGCCCTGCTGTGAAGTGGCTGCAGAGCTACGCTTGGGTGCTCTCGTCTCGCTGGACCAGAGCTGGGCTTCATGCTCTGCACCGTGCTCTCCTGCTGCTGCCAAGGGAAAGGACTGTCCCCCATCCCTGGTGACACCCTGGGTCATCGCCTACTTCATCTTCTTAGAATCATAGAATGGTTTAGGTTGGAAGGGACCTTAAAGATCACCCAGTTCCAACCCCCTGCCCTGGGCAGGGACACCTCCCACCAGTCCAGGTTGTCCAAAGCCCCGTCCCACTTGGCTCTTCCCATGGGAGCACTCAAAGCACTCAGAAACCAGCAGAGGTATCACCACCACCTTCAAACTGCTACAGACGCAAGACAACGGGAACATCTTACCCTGTTGTTTTCCCCTATCGTTAGTTTAGTTTGCACCTTTCGAAAGCACCGTGACCAACTTCACCACTTCCAAAAGTCATTCAGGCCTTAAGACTGCAAACACCGGTGGGCATCCGTGATTTTTAAGCATAAACAAATGTTAACACAAGTATTTCTACGCACACACTGGGGAATCTGGCATCTTAAAACACCTCTCTCACTCTATTACACAGAAACATAGGTATTTCCCACTCCTACCATACAGAGGCAAAGTAAGGAGACGTTGAAGGAGATTTTAAAAATCCTAAAAGAAAAGAATAAACCTGGCTTGCAAGAGTCGGGAAGTTTATGAAGTTATTTTTCATTTTCTTTTCAGACTAAGAATAAAATATTTACAAACAGAGAAATAAATATATTTTACAGGGTTCTTAAAAGAGTGACACTGATGTGCATCTTTCAGATCGGCAAAAAATTAAACAGTAGATCTAAACTTAAATACAAATGTGAAGAAAATAGCAAATAATGCAAACGTGAGCTTTTCTGGATGACAAACACTTCTCCATCGTGTTTCCTGTCAGCCCTTGTGTCAGTGTGCCTTACCCTTTAATTTTCCATACTGCTTAGGTTGTGATTTGCCTTCAGCTTTTGTGAAACTGGGACATAAATGCTTTTGAGAGCCCCGTTCCTTACCCTTTTCTTTGGAAAGAGAGTGGTATTTTCTCCTCTGAGAGAAAATATACGTACCAAAAATGATTTCTTTCACATCAGACGGCACAGAACCAAACATGAAAGAGTGTGAACAAAGAAAAAAGGCAAAGCAAAGAGACACATTTCTTCCTTGATCTGCACATCACCCCTTTAAATCCATTTTATACAAATCGCATGCTAATTGTATTCAGTCAAAGCCTCCTTGAACATGGGAAGACCTCCTGACCTTACACCGCATTCAAATTCCAATAATTTTCTGACAATTTTTCAGTTAAGTCATTTGAAGCTTGACCCTCACTTGGGACCCACCAAACAATAATTAAATTAACTTCCAATTCATCCGCTAAAGGTTAATTTAGGCAAGCTACAAGGCTACGTCCCACCTTTCCCCCAAAAAACTCTGCTGTGACAGCGTGCATGAGCTCAGAAATTCAGAACACAACGCGGTTTTCCACATTTAAGACCTTCTTTTTAGTTTAGTCCTTTTTTAAGCTATACCGTAACTAAAAGTTGGTTGAACATATCCCATATGAAGCAAAATATTGAACCTGTTAAAGAACTTACAACAGAATCAGGTTGAAGTTGGCACAATTTTAGTTAATCTTTCATTAATAAAACAAAATGCACTATAAAAATAATCAATTTAAAGAGGGAAACCAAAAAAAGGCCAGACTCCACAAAAAGTTTAAGACTTCAGTTAGCAGCAAATTATTAATGGTAGCTCTTGTTTGTACAATATAATGTTCGCTTTTACCTATTCCGCTATATTTCAGCTATACCTTGATGTTTATACAAATTGATCCAGGGCATCAATCCAGACCCTGAATATTGCTTTTTTTTGTGCAGTTTTCACCACTTTTCACTTCCAAAGAATATTTCAGCTCTGCTCCAGAGTTCTTTTACTTGGATACCTGTAATATCTGTACTGGAAACCCCAGCTCCCCAAAACCTGCAGCGTCTTGCTTCTTAAACTCATCCAGATGGAGCAGAAGGGTCATCTGGTCCCCAAATCATCCTACTGATACATCTATTGATCCTCATATTGCTATTTTTATTGATAAAGCACCCGTGAAGCGGCACCTAGCAGCAAGAGCTAGGCAAGAAGCTTTTAGAATCATAGAATCACAGAACGGTTAGACTTGGAAGGGACCTTCAAAGATCCAGTTCCAACCCCCCTGCCCTGGGGAGGGACACCTCCCACTAGACCAGGTTGCTCCAAGCCCCGGCCAATGTGGCCTGGAATGTTTCCAGGGATGGGGCATCTCCCACCTCTCTAGGCAACCTGGGCCAGAGGCTCACCACCCTCACAGCCAAGAAGTTCTGCCTGACATCTCAGCTCAATCTCCCNAGCACTGCAGGGGGGTCTCCCCGGGGAGAGCAGAGCAGCAGAATCCCCC